>MNCI01026840.1:71080-93991 GCA_015680685.1 Gnetum montanum
AGTGTCTCAAGTTAGAATTTTGGAGGATTTGAAAAGGAAAGATAATCAAAGCCAAAATAAACAATTTTATTTTCTAAGAAAAAATAGAGGAAGAGGTAGAGGTAGAAGTTAAAATTTTAAAGATGAAAGAACTCAAGATTCACATCAAAATCTAAATTCCAAATTGGAAAGTTTAAGAGGAAGAAGTAATTTCAAAGGAGGAAGAGGCCAAAGAGGAGGAAGATTTAACTTCACTCCAAGAAATCAGCATGAAGCATCATCTTCAAATATTCCATAGTACAAACATTGCAAGAAGAAAGGACATTATGAAGATAAATGCTAGTGGAAGGTAAGGTTCACTTCCTACAGTCCAAATGATTCATCAAAGCCAAGTGAAGACTCTTCTCAACCTCAAAGAAACTCTCAAGAATTACAAGATCAATGAAAAGGTGAAGATCCAAACTTCAATTTTGCTACATACCAAATGATCAAAGAAGTTACTCCTCATACATGGATCATAAATAGTGGTTGTTCAAATAATATGATTCCATTTAAAAAGAATTTTATTAGTTATACTCCAAGTAGTACTACTGGAAGCATTAAGGTAGGAAATGGTGCAAGTGTAAAGATATAAAGAATTGGTAATGTAATTCTTAGATTTCCTAATGGCCTCAAAGTTAATGTACAAGATGTTTACTATGTTTCTCAGTTATCATGTTCATTGTCATCAATTGGTCATATTGTTAGTACAGGAAATCAAGTGTTTTTTCATGATGATCTATGTACTACTTCCAATGATAATTTTATTATTGCAATACTAAAAATATGCAACAATCACATTTATTGTTTGGAAGTAAAGTCTTGAAAAGGTGTGAAAGTTTTAAATACTCATAGTTGTCAATCAAATTCTTATCATGAATTTCCCCCAAGATTATGGCATTAGAGGTTAGGTCATGCCTCCTACCTCAACATTGAGAAGTCAATCAAGAATGATATTATCACATCCCCATTCCCAAATGGTGCTTTGAATAACGAAGATGGGGCCTCTTCGTAACAAATATTATCATTATCGTAACAAAACCCAAAATGGTGTGTTGTAATTAAGACCTGAAAGGGTGCATTGTAACAATGGATGTGTCTCTTGAGATGACCTTTGGGGGTTTGACCTAAGGCATTTATACTTAGGCTTAGAGATCATCCCAACATGGAGTGGTGGAGTTGGTAAAGGTGAGTCATGGGTGCTAGGTAAAGTGGAACAAGAGGTAGACTAGCCATCACTTCTAGTCAATTATAGGCCTAACTGTGGTGGTAGTGCTAGACTGCCTCTAATGGATAGATACTGAAGGAAGAAAACCCTAAGGAACATCCTCAAAGCATGATCTAGCTACTTCATTCCATATCAATAAATCATTGTTTTCTTTCTCTTTCTACATTTTCCCTATTATTTATGTTACACATAATGTCAAATGTTACATATATTGGACATTTGGTATATTATCTTCTTATGCATAATGTCTAGTATAACATATGTTTGACATTTGCCATGACATTTGGGGATGGGATGTCATAATTGATATCAAAGCAAACCACAAATCATGGGCCATCCAAAATCATGGGTCAACCACAACATGAACTTGATGATGAACCATGAAGCTGTCACATAGGGAAAGTCATTGATTATCACTGGATGCACCATATGTCTAAGATGTAAGCCAAAAGATAGCTTTCCATTGATTTCATGAATAATGAATTAGACATCTACAAAAGACATAGATCCCAATAATCAACAAAATTCTTTCATGGATATCATTGATCGATGAAGATTTGATTACTTCTCATCAAGATTCATCACTTGTAAGAGATATTGGTAAGACAAGAATACACCAATCTAGGTAACTCATACCCATTAGTATAAATATTAATTGATTAAGGTCATTGTTAAATTTCTCCCAAAAAGTGAGTAACCATGACTTGAATTGATCCTTTTTTGATGAAATTTATTATCCTAAGCATTTAACCCTTGTAACTTGGCTTTATTCACTGATGAGTCTTATTTAGATATGCTCTAATATCATATACGTGATATTGGATACCCAATATCAGTCCCCAAGATGCAATGTTGAATATCTAGTATCATAGGGTATATGCTAGCCTAGAAATATAGCACTTTGACACATGATTTTTATTATTAGTTTTTTACATAGAGTAATGAAGCTCTTTTAGTTTATCCATTCTAGAGTTAGAATATTTTTCAGTTCCCATAGTAGGAGTCTAAGTGTGTACAAATCTTTATTTGAGCACTGATGGAGCTAAACACAACAATGTGACAGAAGTAAAGATAAGCCCTTTTGATAATCCTTGCAGCACTGAGAATAGATTAATGTTTCCTTTAATGAATTTAATATTCATGCATTTTACCTCAATTCACTTTAATTAAGTAATTAATTTCAAGTTCCTAATGAGTACAAGCATGACCACCTGAAGCATATGTTTAGCACTTGGTAACCTAGAAACACTTAATGTTCGGTAACCTAGTAGCGCTATATGCATTCAAGATGTGTCAAGAAATTGGGAATGGGTACTTGTATTAGGCTAGTTAGGCAATCGATTAATTAGATATTAAATTCCTTTACCTTTGATTCTTGTTCTAGGTGATTATACTTATAAAATATAAAATGATAAAAATCATATACCTTAGTTGCACTTAACCATGCACTTGTACCTCATGACTAGAACCAATATGAAAATGATCATCCTAATTAGATTTCACTTCCTAGAACTAGTGTACTTAGAAAATTAAGCTCTATGAAGTTTGACCAGATCATGTGTGAATGCTTGTGATTTGTATGGTTGGATGTAGGGGTACCTCGCACTAATCATTGGCACTATTGCTAAATACATTTTAGTTGTTATGTGCGCTATCTAGGATTTAGTGAAAATTATTCAAATCATTGGAACCAACCATAAAATTCATATTTATCCATACAATTTTAAAGAAGCACACTACATTTTTATTTTCTAACATAAAATGTCTTCTTCTCATAGGAGCAATTCTTTGCCTAGGTCTAATATAGTTCATCAATAGGTGCCTCCATAATACAGAGTGGTATATGCTCATCCTGATGAGTATGTATCTAATTTCATCTTCATCCTACATTAGGATGAATAGTTGCAGTGGTATGACATAGAGGGCAACATTGTGTTGTTTCCCAATTGATCCATTTCTACAATGCTCCAACAAACTCTTGTGCATTTGGGCCTTCAAAGACTTCATGCTTATAATGTTATATAAGATAGTAATCCCAGGGATTATCATCCCACTAAGGCATAACATGTCAAGGATCAGTAGCTAGAACAATGATATGAATCTATGAAGGAAAAGTGGTTCATTGATTCCCCATTCCTACCATACCAAAAAGATGGTGGAGAACCGTTCTTTGGGATTTTTTCCATTTAGTGAAATTCCACAATTTGACTTTGGTGAAGGAAGTCAAAAATAGAACCTACAATCCATGATTCACAATCTTGGTTCTAAAAAGAATGGATCTAGTGAAAAAGGAGGATCCAAGAAGGGAATTCAAGGGAAGGATGTAGATAAGAAACAAGATCATGATTATGACTATGATCACCAAAGAGGGGGTAGTAGGCACTATGTTGATGCTAGTACTCCTTCCTCCTCACCTTCATTATCATCTTCTTCTTTGTTTGGCTTTGATCATAACTATAGGGGGTGCTACCATGATGGAGATGACTGATGGGACTGAAATGATCAAATGGGCTATTAAAAAAATCAAGACTAGGGGCATAGGTAGTCAAGAGAGATCCACCACCATGAATGAAGGGGTAGTAGAGGACATCATAGGCACTAGAATCATGCCCTTAATGAGCCTTTTCTTACTACCTGAAGTATGCTAAATATTATAGAGGTAGTAAGAATTCCCAAAAGACATAAATTATAGTTGGATCAAAAGACTAAAAATGAACAATATTCCTCGATTCGAAGGGGGATATAACTTAGATCTATAGAACCATCTCTAAGCTCTTCAAGATGCATGTGCATTGAAAAATATAGAAAATGAGTGACAAAAGCTTAATTTTTCCCAAGGACACTCATTAAAGAAGTAGAAAATTGGTACCAGTCCTTAGAATTGGAATCTATTAGATGATGGAGTACAATGCTTGAGTTGTTCAATGACAAATACCAAACATACTCCTAGGTCTCCAACTTAAGATGGCAAATCCAAGGATGGAAACAAGGAACACACAAACCCTTAGATGCCACCATAGGCCAATACTGTTCCTTATTACATATATGTTCTAGCCATGGTTATTCTCAACTGGATGAACATTCCCACATTGTAGATGAGCTTTGAATAGAAACGAGAAGAACCCTTGGTATCTATTCCTAAGGATGATTATCAAAATTAAGCATGCATCAAATCCAAAGATTGATTGAGTAGGTAGCTAGAGAGGAAGAAGAATTAATAAAATGAGGAAGTACAATGATCCTTTCATTTACAAGAGAAAGGTTCAATTCTATAATAGTGAGGAAGAACCATCACTTCATGAGGTGGTGAACTAGAAAACATTGCTACTTCAAAAAATTTCAATCTAAAATTTCATCCAAGATTGATGAGTTATGAAACTCCATGGATAGAAGATTTTAGGCTATTCTCAAAATTACTAAAGAGTCCTAAGAACAAGGTAGTGACTATGATTGCAGGAGGCACAAGGAAGTTGAACATGACAATCAAAGAGGTAAGGACAGGATTGTTGTAATAGAGTAAGTTGTGGGAAGTGAATTAGATGATGATGATGGGTGTGAAATCTACCATTATGAACATCCTAAGGGATGTTTTCCTATTATGTCACACTTACAAGAATGCAGGGTGTATGCTTTGAATCCAACTCACACAAAGATAGACACCTAGAAGATTGCCTTATCCTCAAGGTAATTCAAGCTAATTCTACTAGCAACAAATGTATTATCCAAGTGGAACTCCATTACAACCATATGAGCAATATCAATAGTGGTAGCAAACAAAATCATGGGCACTAGCTCTACCAAGGTAGCAACATCCTTACAAATAACCTAATCCATATAGGTATTATGTTCAACAACCCTTATCTCCACATGACTCTTCTAGTTATATTTCTACTTTCCAACATTATTACTACCTTTTTGATTATTATCAAACTTATTCTTTACATGTAGGGAGTGATACCACCTTTTACTTTTATCCTCCTATTATTCCTACACATCTTTGTCCGCCCTCAATATAACTATCACATGCTCCATCTATCCAAGATGAACTCCTACCTCAACCACAACAATGCAACACCACTATGTTCTTTAATCTATAATCTATTCATGAACCAAGTGGTTTGAACACTTGATCTAAGAAAAAACCTTTCTTCTAATCCAATATTCTACGTAATCTTTCACATATACTTGCAATTGAAAACCCTATTTCTCCATCTTCCTTTATATCAAATACCTTAAAGTCCCTTTCAAATCAAATTCCACCTTCAATCCATGCTATTATGCCAGCTCATGTTGTATCAAATTAGATTTGGATTAGCAACCTTCCTAGGAAATTAGCTAATCCTGGAAGTCCTCTTATTCATTTGTAGATTGCTAGGAATGAACCATGTAAAGATTTCCTTAACTCAAGTTCTGATGTCAATTTTATTTCTTATGAAATGTATACTACATGGAACCTACTGCATCTAAAGAAAAGAACTGTTAGATTAGAATTGACAAACAGATCCATCACTATTCCATTGGAACTAGTAAAAGACATTGTGACCACTGTCAGTGGGTGGTCTTATCCTACTGATTTCCTAGTGATCAAGGTGGAGAAGTGCAAAGGGGACTTCCCAATCATCATGGGAAGGGCATGGCTAATCACCATTGATATAAAAATAGGCATAAGAGATCTTTCCCTAGAAATATATAAAGAAAATGCATTTTGGAAGATCAAGAAGAAGAAAGTTCCATGCATCACGTATAGTGATACAGGGTGAAATTGTACACAAAAACTCTAGTTAGTGAAATAAGCATCCATCTCTACATGCAAGTAGTGTGCACCTAAAGTAGATATTCAATGGTTTCTATGTGTTTCAACCACAAAACAGGAGGACACCCAATGGCTTACCATTGATTCTGAATGTAGCACACTTTACATTGAACCTACTGAGAGCCTAACATATGCATATGTCGTAGGCATGGATGAACTAGAGAAATTTCATCACTAATTCATTCATAATACAAATGATGATACTTATTAGGAAGAGTTGGAAATTCCTAAAAATTTCAAGTAAGAGCAACTTGAATTAAAAACTCCACTACCCAGCATGGAATATGTGTTCTTAATAAAGGGAAAGCTAGTTATAATTAATTCCAATCTTGCTCTAGAATAGAAATAGATGATATTGAAGGTGGCTGAAAATTAGTTAGCAAATTTTTCTTAGTTATATCCCAAACTCATAGGGATTGATCCTAGGATATGACAACATTGTATCTACACTGATCCAACTATGAAGTCAAAGAGGCAACCACAATGATGATTAAACCCCAAATTGAAGTAGATTATTAAGGATAAAATTAAAAAAAAATTGAAGGTGGGGTTTATCTATCCCATTACAAATAGTGAGTGGGTTATTCCACTCGTGATTGTACTAAAGAAAGGTGGCAAGTGGTGGGTCTATATCGATTTTAAGCTTCTAAATATGGCAACATTCAAGAACCATTTTCCATTGTCATTCATTAATCAAGTGTTAGACACAATATTGGGACATTGCTTTTATAGTTTTCTAGATGATTATAGTGGCTATAACTAAATCCAAATCATATTAGAAGACTAGGTCAAGAAAATATTTACAAGTCGTTGGGGGACTTTTCCATATTACAAGATGCCTTTTGTTTGTGCAATGTTCTTGCTACATTCCAATGCTTGGTCATTTTTCAATAATAGATTAGTAGAAATGTGTAAGTATTCATTGATGACTTATCCACATATAGAGCTACATTTGAGTAAGCCTTAGACTACCTTAAGCAAGTACTGAAATGATGTGTTGAGACAAATCTTATGCTTAATTGGCAAAAGATTCATCTAATGATCCAAGAAGGCATTGTTTTGGGGCACAAAATCTCACAAGTAGGAATTGAGGTCAACCCTAAAAAAATAAGGGTCATTCCTTGGACACAATAGCTACTACTAGCAATTCATAGATAATTTCTCTGAGATTGCAAAACCATTGGTTAAGCTAGCAAAGAAAGATGTTCCATTTATCTAGACCAATGAATGTAAAAAAACATTCAGGCAACTAAAGGAGAAACTTGTAGAAGCTCTAATTCTATAGCCACCTGACTGGTCTAGACCATCTTATGTTATGATGGATGCATCAAATTACATCTTGGGAGTTGTGCTCATGCAATTGGATGACAAGAAACATCCATATTACATCCAATGCTCAAGCTAAAGCATTATGGATGCACAACTAAACTACTCCACCATAAAAAAAGAATTAATGGTAGTGGTGTTTGCTCTAGAGAAGTTTAGGCATTATGTGCTTGGATACAAAGTGTTTGTGCACATAGACCATAGTGTCATCTATTTTCTAATGAACAAGACAATGGTGAGCCCCTATGTTATGTGGTGATTGGTGATCTTACAATGGTATATTGAAAAGGAATTAAGAATGTGATCACTAACCACTTATCTCAATTGCAATGCAACAAAAAAGAGGATAAAAGCCCACTATCTGATCTATTTCCTAATGAACTCCTCTTTACTAGGGCTATAACTAAACAATTACCTGCTAAGCCTAAATGGTATTGATGGGACCCGATATCTCATGGGTCGCGATATCGCGTATGCGATGTATCGTACAGGATATTACCTCTTCTCCTGTGATATCGCGTACCTGATATTGCAGCTCGCTGCCAAATCTATAAATAAGAGGTGGCTCTCCCTTGTTTATCCATCTAGATCTAGACCTTAGCCAAACTCTTGCAGTTTTTCCATTCCAAAGTTAGAGTAATTTCCATGTGCCCACAGTAGCAGTCCCAAAGTGAACGGATCTTTATTTGAGCAAATATTGTACCTAAGCACAAGTTTGTGTACGAAAATAAAGATGAACTTTTGGAGAAACCTTGTAGTGCATGGACTAAGCTAAATAGGACTTTAATTAATGTTAAATGGTTAAATGCTTTATTAGTTAATTAATCTTTCTCAACCCTCAACACTCCTAGTTAAGTGCATTTAGTATGAATACTTCAAGCATGTGCGTTACGCTTGGTAATTCCAGCAATGAATAGCATTTGGTAATCCTAAAAGGTTGCATTCATTCAAAGTGTGAATGGCAAGTGGGATGAATACTGATGCTAGGAATTAGAACTTAGTTGGTTAAAATTAGTTACTTAGTCTCTTCACCCTTTCTCCTCCTAGCATAGGCGATAAAACATAAAAGATATAAAAATCACATACCTCAGACTTACTTAACCATACAACCATGACAAATACAAGTAAGTCTGGGAAGACAACAAATGATTAACCTTAAGTGTTCCATAAGGCCTGTAGGTACTTAGTCTTCGGAGTTCAATCGAATCATGTGTGTAATACTTGTATTCATATGGTTGAGTGTAGGGGTACCTCGCGACTTATCAAGTATGATGGCATTCTTCCCTATCTTCTCACTCAAGAAATTCCAAAATGGTTAAACCACCAAAAGAAACAACAGTTTCTTCACCTAGTAAAACACTTTATGGAGATCAATGAACATCTCTACTAGGTGTGCACTGATGGCCTAGTTCATTGGTATGTCCCTAATGTTAATCAACTATGCATTATTTAAGATGCTCATGAAGATCCTTGTGGATTTCACTATGCTAGAATATGCATGACCATTAAAATCTTGGTGGCAAGGTATTATCGGATAATAATCTTTCGAGATGCTCATTAATATGTCCACTCTTGTGAACACTACCAACAAGATGGTGGAATGACTAGTTGAATAGAGGGACCTCAATAGTGGATTCAACCATTAGAACTATTTATCATCTAGGGCATTGATTTCATGGATTCCATCATGTTCATGCTAAATAAAAATGTGTACATCATAGTTTCTATTAACTATTGTATGACATAGGCAGAAGTAGTAACCATCATCAACCTTACATCCTCTACTACTTCTTGGTCTATATAACAAAATGTTGTAAATAGGTTTTTTTCCACATGAATTAATTTTTGATAATGGAACTCACGTTACAAGTACTACCTTTCAGAAGCTTATGCAACACTTGGGGGTTGAACATTAACTAGCAACACCCTACCATCCCCAAGGCAATGGTCAAGCTAAGGTTACCAATAGGAAAATCATAAGTATTCTAATGAGAACTATTAGCAAATATAGGAAAGATCAGAACATAAAAATCAAGGATGTCCTTTGGGCCTACTACTCAACATGGAAACTTCCTATAGGTTATTCTCATTATGAGCTGGTGTATGGAAAATTACCAACACTTCCTATATAATCCAAGCTTTGTACACTTTAAATGGCCTATGATCTTGACCTTGACTTAAGTCTAGCATAAAAATAAAGACTAATGAATCTCAAATTCCTAGAAGAAAAACCAATTGGTGGACTTGTCATCTAACGAGTTGCATAAGGCATTCAATAAAAAGCACCATGACCTTAAAATTAGAAAACTCAAAATTCAACTAGGAAATAAGGTTTTCTACTAGAACCCCACACACATACCTAACCAAACTAAGTTCCAAACATTATAGAAAAGACCTTATATAATTTATGTAACTTTTCCTTTTTGGGTCATGATGATCTACAAACCTAAGAACTCAAACAAGAAATAACTAGTCAACATACAACAAATCAAACCTTTCCGCAAGCCTAAGCTAGCTAATGCAACAAATGCCTCATTAGATGGATGACCACACTCAATATTTTGGATCTCCTCCTTTTAACTTAGTTGCAGGGGATATGGCCATTCATGCTACTATATAAGTGGCTCCTCAGTTTTTCATCTTTTTGTTTTACATGTTTTTGTTTTACACCTTGTTAATTTTACAAATTTTTTATTTTACATCATTACTATGTTTTATTTTTCTTAGTATTTTACACTTTCTTGTATATTTTCCTTTATTTTTGATATGATTTTCTAATTATGTTTTAATAATAATGTGCCATAATACAAATTAGGTACACTATGTTTGATTGATGTGGGCATGTGCTATTTGGTTATTTGATTGTTGGTGTCTGGATTCTAGTCTTGAATTTTGTTCTTGATGACTAGGACATGGTTTCTTTTTCATGCAACAAGTAGTGAGTCCACAACATCCACCCATTCACAAACTCTATGGTTTTCCTTGTTCTAGAAATGTGCAATCTCTTTTTCATTAATAAAACTTTAATGAACTTATGACTTGGTAGTTTCTGGATTTGGAAAGGATTCAAAGGTTTGAATAGGGTGTGACTTCAAAGGGATTCGATACTCTTTCTGCTTTTCTACTTACTTGAGTGCATGTGTGCTTTCATGGATTTCTTACCACTCCATGTCAACCAATAATAGGAAGTTGAATAAGTTTTTTCATGGTTGGGTTCCCATCATAAAAAAATGATGGAAATTCAAAGCACATCCCTTAGACAAAATAAATAGACTACAAGAACTAGTTATGGGACTAGAAAGACATGTTACTTATTCCTGAAGGTCCTCTTTAACTAAGGTCCTTTCTCACTTTCTACTTCTCTTTTCTTCTCTAATAAGAAATGGTGGTTGTCTTGTGTGAGCACTCTTATGTCTCAAGGGGGTGGACTAGTCTGAGAATGGCAATGCAATGCCATTGAACATGGTTGGTTTTGGTTTGGACTAAGGATGAGTTTTATTAGATCATTTAACCACAAAATTCCCAAGGGATTTCATATGACCTTAATCAAGAATTCCATTCCACTCTCTCTCTCATCCATATGTGCTTTTCATGTCTCACCCCATTGCTAGTTTCATGTTTTTCTTTGATGTCTTGGTTTAATGTGTCAAAATTCTCAAGTAGTTTCTTTTGAGTTTTTTGTACTTAACATTCCATAACCATTAATCATCCATGGGGCCCATGGACTCCTCACTTTGAAGTTATACAAGGGCAATAAAGGATTGTGTCTACTTTGGGGAGAACCCACTTGCATATCTTTTAGTTGAATTAGTTAAGTTATTTATCCTTAGACATTCTCATAATCAAATTCTTTTACATGTCCCATCAATGACATCCAATTGTATGCATATTCATAATGTTTTTTAGAGAACTCATCCTTTTATTTGTTGTGAATTCTTAAACCCTCTTCAAGTATTTCATTGTGTTTGAACTTTTTAGAATTTAATGAACTACTAATCCATTTCACCTATTTTTCAACCTTTCCACTAACAATATTAAAGGAATCAATCCACCATAAACACAACCTAATCAAAGTGTAACCACTAAGAAGAAAAGGTGCTTAAAAACTATATGTTACACATTGCACACTAATCTACGATTTTGTTGTGATTGCAGTGGAAAGTATGGAGTGGAAGTGGAATTGTCTTCATCAAAGAATAAATAGCAGCACCATGTGACGAATACCCTGCATGATCACTGAATCTTCTCCCTTACTCTTTAGTTGCCAAAGGAGTTGGATGTCAATTTTTTTAGGGTGTTCATGTGTATTATCATGATCATTAAATTTTGTAAAAGCTTGTAAATCTGTACACTCAAGTACTTAGAGTCCATTTTTTCCATCTAAGTCAATTTATATGTCATTTAATAATCCCATACCTATCCAATATTTTGTAAGGAACTTGTTCCTTCTTTTGCTCACTCGAGGATGAGTTTTTATTTAGTTATGAGGGTATGATGAATCATGTTTAGATATGTTCTAATATCAAATACAAGATAGTAGAGCCTCAATATCAGATACTCAATATCAGACCCCAAGATGTGATGTCGAATATCTAATATCATAGGGTATATGCTAGCCTATAAATATAGTGCTTAGACACATGATTCTCATTATTAGTTTTTTACATACAGTAAAAAATTTCTTATAGTTTACCCATTCTAGAGTTATAATATTTTTAAGTTCCCATAGTAGGAGTCTAAGTTTTCATATTAGGAGTTTGAGTGTGTACAGATCTTTATTCAAGTGCCGATGTACTTGAACACAAAAATGTGATAGAAATAAAGGCAAGACTTTTTGATAATCGTTGCAGCACTAAGAATACATGAATATTTCCTTTAATGCATTTAATATTCATTGACTTTACCTTAATGAACTTTGATTAAGCAATTAATTTCTATTTGTTAATGAACAAAAGCACAACCACTTCGAGCATATGTGTAGCACTTGGTAACCTAGAAACACTTAATATTTGGTAACCCAATAGCATTATATGTGTTCAAGCTATGTCTGGAAAGTGGGAATGGGTACTTGTGTTAGTCTATCTAGGCAATAGATTAATTAGATATTAAACTCTTCTACCTTTCATTCTTGTTCTAGGTTATTAAAGTTATAAAATATAAAATGATAAAAATTATATACCTTAGTTACACTTAATCATACGCTTGTGCCTCACAAGTAGAACTAAGAAGATAATGATCATTCTAATTAGATATCACTTCCTAGAACTAGTGTACTTAGGAAATTAAGGTCTACGAAGTTTGACTGAATCATGCATGAATGCTTGTGATTCCTATGGTTAGGCGTAGGGGTACCTCATTGCTCATCATTCATCACACCAAGACCTAGGTATTGATAAGATAAGGAGGTTAATCTATCCATAAGATTGTTTGATCCCCATAGGGAAACCAATACTTAGTGAATGATGTTGTCTTAATCTTTTCCTCAATACCTCATTAGAGTATAACCATGATATGAGAAGGCATAACCATCATACTTATTAAATTATAAGGTATAAATATCATATTCCTATCTTAAGGTTACTTCATTTACAATCAAATCCAAGTAATTTGTAATATCTCAAGTTATCCATATGTTAGCCCAATAATCTTAGTTCAACAAAATAGGTTATTTTGGTCCTCTTAATTCTTAAAATTTCAACTTCATTTCTGAACCCTAAGGCTATGTCCAATGCATAGTTCCTGTTGAGATGATTTCAACGGTACAAATTTTGTCTTGATCAAACTTATGGTTTGAGAGATATTGCTATTTTAAGTTTTTTGTTATGCATGCATTAAAATAATATTAGATTATTAAATTATTATTAAAATTGAATCAAACCTAGAATCTCCATTTACCCAAACTAAACCCATACCCCATCATCAGTCAAACTACCACATCAACCACTGAGGTAAGGTAGAATAAAATAATAATAATAAGTTAAGAAAAACCACCACACACATGGAAGGTTATAGGTTCAAACCACCAACCCCATAATGATTTTTTTAAAAAAAATATAGATATTGATACACATGCATATAATATATATATTTAAAAAAATTTAAATTTGCAAGTTGAGCTAGCCCTGCAAAGGTTGTGTTGGCCCTACAAGGGTTGTGTAGGCCTGTGAAGGCCATACTAATCCTACAAGGTTTGCACAGGCCTGTGCAGGTTACACAACCCTACATGGGGTTGCATTGGCCCCTAGGGCCACATAGGTTTGTAGGGCCAACTATGTAGCCCCTTCTCAGGATTATCACCTTTAGCCCACCATCACTCCCTTGTTCCTATTGCACCTGCAAAAAAAGCTTACCACTACTACCATTCTCATCATTGATGAAACCCTCTAGCACTACCGATGCAATGCTACATCCTATTTTTCACTATTGCCTAGATCTATTGCCATGCTTCTTATCATGGCCAAACTACTCATTGCCACTCATTTCTTTCCTTTCCTTCTTTTCATTATCATCTACTCAATCGCTCCTTCCAATTTGCTACCAGGCATCTACTTATCATTGTGCTTGTTAATGCTTTACTTGCATTCAACACAAAGAAACCCTTACCTTGCTTTATATCAAGTTTCTCTATGTCATGAGAGTCATTTTTGTCACCATCTACATTGTCATTACTACCATCGATGCCACTACCATCACCATAGCCACCACTGAAAAATCTATTGTAATTTTCAACTATCCATAATGCTCATAGATACCATCGATGTCGTAGAGTGTCACTTCCTCTAGCACACTGAAAACACCATTAATTTCACCAATCTTCATTCCCTCTAATGCATTGCAGCCACCATCAGTGCCATGGATTGCCACCTCCTTTGGTACATTAAGATCGCCATTAGTGTTGCAAATCATCATCTCCTCTGGTGCACAATGTCCATAGTTAGAAGCATAGATTGTTGTCCCCTTTGGTGTGCCATGGCCACCACTAGGGCTAGGAATCATTACTTCCTCTAACATAGCTTGGTCATCACTAATGCTAGAAATTGTCACCCCTTTCGACAGTGCTATAGTTAAATCCTCATATTAGCAATGTGCTACACAAGCCATGTTTAGGACTACACACGCCTTGCTAGGGCCACATAGACACTACTTGGGCTACACAGGCCCTTATGTAGATTTCATAGGCCTTGCCTAGGCCACATAAACCATAGTAAGAGATACATAGGCCCAAGGAAAGGCCCACCTCTACATCCAATGTTGCTCTATGCCCTTTTCACGTGCCTATGGCACCCACCACCATCACACTCTCTTGGCACACCTTAACACCACTGTGCCCTTCTCATTGCTCCAACATCCCCATGATGTTACCCATGTCCCTACTCTAATAGCTATCCCTAGCCCTCGTGATAGAAAAATATTTTTCCATTAATAGACATGAAATTAAAAACTTTTCATTAATCAATGGAAAATTCAAAAAAAAGGTTGGTCCATTAAAACAATAGTTTAAAATTAGAAAGTGGAAAATTTTGTTTTAAAAAAGAAAATTTGATCTTCTGATACTAGGTAAGATAAGAATTTTTTAATTAAGCACACTCATCTTGGAGTAGTACTGGGATGGATAACCTCTAGGGAAGTATCCCTTTTCATGCCAAATGTTCTAGAACTAAGAAGCCATAACTTTTGATTTTAGAAGCCTTTATTGACAAATGAAAAGTCATTTCCTATAGATCTCAATCTTTTGGACACAATGGTAAAGTTAAATCTATCTCATGAAACCTTGAAAATTAGTTTTCATCCCTTGCCCAACATAGTACCTCAAGACCATCAAAAGCCTAATTTTAGCATAACTCAAGCATTTGATGCTCTTTTTAACATATGAATAGTCATTTCCAACATTATTACGCTTCTCAGCTCAATGGTGAGCTTCGATTTATCATTTGGATACTCGATAATTTAATAGCACCTTAAATTTTTCCTTAAGAGGCCATAACATAGACTAGCTAGTCATACCTACCAATGTAATTGTCAAGACTTATAATGTAACCTCTTAAAATATAAGATTAAGAGTTTAACCTATGTAGATAGATAATCTCAACTTCCTAAGCCTCTAGTTTGTCATTAGTACACTACTAGAGTTAGTGTCCTTAATGGAGGTAGAATGTTCATTAAGAATTAGATAATGTAGTAAATTTGTTTGTCAATTGATGAATTGGTTGGTAAAACCAAAATGGTCAAAAGGATGAAGATCAATTCATCCTGTAACCAAACCATATGGTAGAAACAACATGGAGAGTCATAATCTCATTCCAACAAGATGTAAGATACCCATAAAGAATAATGGACCAAAAGAGAATCGAGGAATGAGAATGAAAGTTGCAACATACAACTTGCTTGGAATATCCCTAGCAAGTGAGAAACAACATCTACTATGTCCATCATGGGCCTTGAATTGGTACGAATAGTGATACCCACACATTTTAGCAAAGTTACAAGATTTGGATACTAATGTTTTATGCCTACAAGAAGTCTTACCATGGAAATTCCTATACCAATTCCAGCCAAACTTGGGAAAGATGGGATACAAAGGTATTTACAAGGAAAAATTTTCTTATGGAAGTTCTTCCTTCAAGCCATATAGACTAGCATATTGCAAAAATTACAACATGGATGGTTGTGTAATCTTTTATAAAGATGTCAAGTTTGAATTGGTATAAATATTTGAATGGAGTTTAGAAGATATGACTTTTGAAATTCTAGAACTTCAAACCATGGAAAATAAATAATGATCAAGATTTCAAAATGATCACATAGCCTTGGCATTAATACTAAAAATCCATTTATCAGGAACATGTGCATGTGTAGTCAACACACATTTAATTGCCAAATGAACATGTTCAAATGTTAGACTATGTCAAGAAGCATACTAGATTAAGAAAATTGAAGAAAATTTGAAAACTAAGTTATTCCTAAGACATATTGATCCAATGCCAATTGTCCTTTATGGAGACTTCAATGCAAAAATGTGAACACCCAGAAGATTACCTTATCCTCAAGGAAATCCTAGGAAATTCCACTAACAATAATAGTATTATCCAAGTAGAACTCCACCACAACCATATGAGTAGTATTAATAATGGCAATAACCACAATCATGGGCACTAGCACCACCAAGGGAGCAATATGCTTATAGGCAACCTAATCCATATGGGTATTATGTTTAGCAACCCCTATCTCCACATGACTCTTCTAGTCATGTTTCTACTTTTCAACCTCACTACTACCCTCTATTGAACTCATTCTCCACATTTAAGGAGGGATACCACCTTTTATCCTTATCCTCCTTCTATTCCTACACCTATTCCTCCACCCTCAACATAGCTACTACCTGCTCCATCTATGTAGAGTGAACTTCTAGCCCAACCATAGCAATGCAATGCCACTAGGGTTATTAATCTACAATCAGTTCATCAACTAAGTGGTTTGGATAGTAGACCATGGAAAAGCCCTTTTTTTTACTCCAACAATCCACCTAAGCCCTCACATACACATGTGGTTGGCAATCCTACTCCACCATCTCTCTCTACATCTAATTTTTTAAAGATTCCTTCAAATCAAATACCATATAGAATCAATACTATTATGCTCACTCATGTCATATATGATTGGATCCAGGCTGATAACCTTCTCAAAAAATTAGTTGATCCTAGGAGTCCTCTTATTTATTTATAGATTGCTAGAAATGAACCATATAAAGCTCTTCTTTCTTCAAGTTTTGATGTGAATTTTATTTCTCATGAGATGTATACTATTTAGAACCTACAACCCCTTAAGAAAAGTAGAATTCAATTAAAATCGACAAACTAGTCCTTTACTATCCCATTGGAACTGGTGGAAGACATAGTGACCATTGTCTATGGGTGGTCTTATCCTGCTGATTTCCTAGTAATCAAGGTTGAGAACTATAAAAGGGACTTCCTAATAATCATGAGAAGGGCATGGCTAAGCACTATTAATGCAAGAATGGGCATAAGAGATCTTTTCCTCAAAATATCTAAGGAAAATGCATTTGGAAAGATCAAGAAGAAACGAGTTCCATGGATTGCATACAATGATACAAGGTGAAATTGCATCCACAAAATCTAGTCTATGAAATGAGCATCCATCTTAGCATACAAGTAGTGTGCACTTGAAGCAAATATTCGAAGGTTTCTATATGTAGTAGCCACTAGACAAGAGGGCACCCAATGACTGATTGTTGATCTTGAAAGCAACACACTTTGTATGGAACTTGCTAAGAGCCTAAGATGCACTTATGTTGTAGGCATGGATCACCTAGTGCAAGTTCATCACTAACTCTCTAATAATGAAAATGATGACACCTATTGGGAAGAGTTGGAAATTCTCAAAAATTTCAAGCAAAAGACTCTTCAGTTAAAAACTCTACCTAGTTGCATGGAATATGCATTTTTGAAAAATGGGAAGTTGATAATAATCAGTGCAAATCTTGATCCAAAATAGAAATAGATGTTGTTGAATGTGGTTGAAAAATGGTCAGTAGCCTTTTCTTGGTCATATCCTAAACTCATAGGAATTGATTCTAGGATATGCCAACATCATATCTACGTTGACCTGGCCATGAAGTTAAATAGGCAACCATAGAGGCACTTGAACCCCAAATTGAAGCAGATTATTAGGGAAGAAATTGAATAACTCCATAAGGTAAGGTTTATCTATCCCATTATGGATAGTGTATGGGTTAGCCCACTCATGATTGTGCCAAAGAAATATGGCAAGTGGAAGGTTTACATCAATTTTCAGTTGTTGAATATGGCTACATTCAAAGATCATTTTCTATTGCCATTCATTGATTGGATGTTAGACATAATATCTAGGCATTGCTATTAAAATTTTCTAGATGGTTATAGTGGCCATAACCAAATCCAAATCACACTAGAGGATCTAGAAAAAAAACAACATTTATGAGTCCTTGTGGGACCTTTGCATATTGTAAGATGCCTTTTGGTCTTTGCAATGCTCCTACTATATTCCAACGCTTGGTCTTGAGCATCATTTAACAATAAATCAGTAGTGGATTGGAAGTCTTTATGGATGACTTCTCCACTTATGGTGCTACATTCGAGCAAGCCTTAGACTACCTTGTGCAAGTACTAAAAAGATGTGTGGAAAAAAACCTATGGCTTAATTAGAAAAGAAGCCATCTCATGGTCCAAGAAGGCATTGTATTGGGACATCGAATCTCACAAGTACGAATTGAGGTTGACCTTGAAAAAATAAAGATCATCCAAGGAATTACCTACCAACCAAAAATTGTAAAAGATCTCTAGCCATTGCTTGGACACAAAAGCTACTATCAACGATTCATAGAGAATTTCTTTAAGATCACAAAATTGTCAATTGAGCTAACAAAGAAAGATGCTCCATTTTTTTAGACCAAGGAATGTGAAAAAGCATTTCAAAAATTGAAGGAGAAACTTGTAGAAACTCCAATTCTACAAGCACCTGACTACTCCAGATCATTTCATGTTATGATAGATGCATTAAATAACACCTTGGGAGCTGTGCTTACATAGTTGGATGCCAAGAAATGTCCATATTACATCCACTGTGAAAGCCAAAGCATTGTGGATATACAACTGAACTACACCATCATAGAAAAAGAATTAGTGGTAGTGGTTCTTACACATTCTTTATCTTACACCCTTTTGTTTTTTACATTTTTAATTTTTCAAAATTTTTATTTGATAGGATCGTTACTATGTTTTCTTTTTAAAAATATTTTACAATTTCTTATATATTTTCCTTTATTTGGATGTGATTTTCTTATTATGTTTTAATAATAATTACCTTATTTCCAACTAGGTATAGTGTGGTTTGATTAATGTGGACATGTGCTATCAGGTTATTTGATTGTTCATGTCTAGATTCTAGCATTGAATTTTGTTACTGATAACTAGGACATGATTTCTTTTTCATGAAAAAAATAGTGAGTCCACAACATCCACCCATTCACAAACTCTATGGTTTTTCTTGTTCTAGAAATGTGTATTCCATTTTTCATTAATAAAACTTTTACAAACTTATGACCTTGGTAGTTTCTAGATTTGGAAAGGATTCAAAGGTTTGAATAGGGTGTGACTTCAAGGGAACTCAGTCCTCTTTGTTCCTTTCTACTTACTTGGATGCATGTGTATTTTCATGGATTTCTAATTGTTCTATGTCAACCAATAATAAGAAGTTGAATAAGTCTTTGCATGGTGTGGTTCCCATATGAAAAAAATGATGGAAATTCAAAGCACATCCCTTAGACAAAATAAATGGGCTACAAGCACTAGTTATGGGACTAGAAAGACATGTTACCATGCTTGAAGGTCCCCTCTAACTAAGGTCATTTCTCAATTTTTACTTCTCTTTTCTTCTTTAATAAGAAATAGTGGTTGTTCTGTGGGAGCACTCTTGTATCTTAGGAAGGTGGATTGGTCTTTGAATGGCAATGCAAAATCACTAAATATGGTTGGTTTTGCTCTAGACTAAGGATGGATTTTATCAAGTCATTTAACCATAAACCTCATAAGGGACTTCATGAGACCTTAATCTGGAACTCCATTCCACTCTCTCTCTCATCCATCTATGCTTTTCATGCGTCACATCACTACTGGTTTCATGTTCTTACTCAATGTATTAGTTTGATTTGTCAAAATTCCTAGGTAGTTTCTTCCAAGTTTTTGTACTTAACTTTTCGTAACAATTAATCATCCATGACATCCATAGACTCCTCAATTTGAAGTTATGCAAAGGTAATAAAGGAATTATTCTTGATTTTTGGAGGACCCACTTGCACATCTTTTGGTTGGATTAGATAAGTTCTTTATCCTTAAGACATTCTTACAATCAAATCCTTTTTCTTGCTCCATTAATGACATCCAATTGTGTGAATTTTAACAATGTTTTTTAGTGAAACCCTCTTTTAATTGTTGTGAATTGTTAGACCCTCTTCACATATTTCCTTGCATTTGAGCTTTTCAAAATTCAATGGACCACTTATCCATTTCACCTTATTTTTTAGTCTTCTCGCAAACAATATTAAAGGAATCAATTCATCATAATCATAACCTAGCCAACTGTAACTACTGACAAGAAAAGATACATAAAATTTATATGTTACACATTGCACACTAATCCACGATTTTTTTGTGATTGTAGTGAAAAGCATGGACTGGAAGTAGGAATGTCTTCACTAAGGAAGATGTAGTAGCATCATGTGATTAGGACCATTCATAATCATTAAATCTTCTCCCTCATTCTTTAACTTCTAGAGAAGTAGGATGTTAGTTTTGTCTACGGTGTTTAATTCTATTGTCATTACACCCAATTTTGTAAAAGATTGTAAATCTGTACAATTGGGTACTTAGAGTCTATCTGTTCCATTTGAGTTGATTTGCATGGTAGTCAATAATCCCATACCTTTCCAATATTTTGTAAGAAATTTTTTCCTTCTCTTGTTCACTCGAGGATGAGTTTTCATTTTTTTCATGGGGGTATGATGAATCATATTTTTTAGGGCTCCAATATTGAAGCCACGATGTTGAGTATTTGATATTGAGCCCCAAGATAAAATTTTGGATATTTGATATTGTAGGGTATGTGTCAGCTTATAAATATAGTTCTTGGGCACATAGTTTTCATATATTTTTTATCATAGCATAGAAAAGCTCTTGTAATTTATTTTCCCTAAAGTTAGAATATTTTCTATAGTGCCCACAGTAGGAGTCATTAAGTGTACCTAAGCACTATTATACTTGAGCATGACAGTGTGTGGCAATAAAGACAATCTTTCTAATCAAACTTTGTGGCACATTAGCTAGCTTAAATATTTTATTTTTGCATTTACTATTTTATGTAATTTCATTTAATGCTTCCAAGTAATTAAGCTAAAGTAAGCTAACTAGATTAAATAGAAATTAATTAATTAAGCACATATGTATGACTATTTCAAGAATATGTATGACTCTTGGTAATCCTTGCAACGCTTAATGTTTGGTAACCTAGTAGCATTATACGTCTTCAGAATGTGCATGGAAAGTGGGATTGAATACTTATCTTAGGATAGTTACTTATTAATTAGCAATTAGATTAGTTGAATTGATTATAAATTGAGTTTCAACTTGTTGTTAATTGTAGACAAATAAAATATAAAATAATAGAAATCATATGCCTCAATTACACTTAACCATATGATTAAGCTCCACAAGTGTAGTTGAGAAGACAACAATTATCATGATTAGATTTCACATTTTGGAACCAATGTACTTAGGAAGTTAAGGTCTACCAAATTGACCAGATTACATGTGAATGCTTGTGATTTGTATGGTTGGACATAGGAGTACCTTGTTGCTCACCCAAGAGTATAAAGAAGCCTCCATCACAAACATTCAAATCAAGTAATTGAGATACAGATAAAAATTTGAAGATCTTATAGTTATTAGAGATGAAAATAATAAGAAATTCTTTGCTAAGATGTATGATTGCATATTAATCTAGATGAATATGGATGTTAATATAGTGAAAAAAAAGTTAGACAAAATCATTCAAGTTCTATACAATGATGGAAGGTTCAAACATGCTATGATGAATACTATTTAGAATAAAGACTTAGATAATATTATAATTGATGAATTAGTATCTCAAGTTAGAATTTTGGATGATATGAAGAGGCAAGATGATTAAAGCCAAATAAACAAGTCTATTTTACAAGAAATAATAGAGGAAGAGGTAGATTTAGTAGAGGTAGAGGTAGAAGTTCAAATTTTTAAGATGAAAGAACTCAAGATTCACATCAAAATCTAAATTTCAAATTTCAAAATTTAAGAGGAAGAAGTAATTTCATAGAAGAGGCCAAAGAGGAGGAAGATTTAACTTCACTCCAAGAAGTTAGCATGAAGTGTCATCATCAAATATTCCATACTGCAAACATTGCAAGAAGAAAGGACATCATGAAGATAAATACTAGTGAAAGGTAGGATTCCCTTACTACCCTTCAAATGATTCATCAAAGCCAACTAAAAACTCTTCTTAGCCTCAAAGAAACTCTCAAGAATTACAAGATTAATTAAAAGGTAAAGATTCAAACTCTAATTTTGCTACATACCAAATGTTCAAAGAAGTTACTCTCATATATGGATCATAGTTAGTGGTTGTTCAAATCATATGACTTTAGTTAAAGAGAATTTTATTAGTTATACTCAAAATAATACTCATAGAAGCATTAAGGTAGGAGATGGTGCAAGTGTAAAGATAGAAGGAATTTGTAATGTAATTCTTGCATTTCCTAATTGATGAGTGGCGAGATACCCCTACACTCCACCATACGAATATGAGCGTACACGCGCGATCCGGTCGAACTCCGCAGACTAAATGCCTTAACGCCACAAGAAACACTTGGGGTTAATCATTCGTTGTCTTCCCAGGCTTGCTTGTATGTGTCACGGTGTATGGTTAAGCAAGTCTGAGGTAT
>MNCI01026840.1:95639-159736 GCA_015680685.1 Gnetum montanum
TGGAATGGAATCCCAAGAACAAGGTGGTGTACAGCCCCTTGTGTGTTACAGGATTAATGTGACTTGGCAAATCTCATTCCAACTCTGGGCTCAAACCAACCACTTCCAGTGACTTCGCATCAATGTAGTTGGTTAAATCATCCACTTGGGTAACAAGGATGCAACTTCGAGAAGCCACCACCATTCCGACGAAACAACAGAGAGAATGGGAAGCGAGAAGGGCCTTAGTTAGAGGGAACACTTTGGTTCCATAACCAGTGCTTGCAGCCCACATTTATTCCATCTAAGGGGTGTGCTTTGAATCCTCACGTTTAGCTTTTTAGCTTTTTTTTTTTTTTCTGTTTTTCCATTTTTTTTCTTCTTTTTCTTGTTATGTGTTTTTATGCGTGGGGACCACACCATGCAAAGACTTCTTTATTTTTATTGTCTCAGCTTCCGATTATTGGGTTACATCGGAACGGTAAGAAAACCCAAGAAGAAAACATCCAAGCACCCAAGTGAATGACCAACACAAGAGCACCAAGTTCCCTTGAAGTCACACCCTTTTCAAATCCTTGAGTCCTTCCTTAGTTTGAGAAATGCCCAGTCACTGGTTCGTTAAAGTTCTTATTGGAAGGGAACTGTACATTTCCAAGCCAAGGGAAACCATAGACTTGATGGATGGATGGATGAAGTGATCTCATTGCCTGCCATATCAAAAGAACATACCTTAGTATCAACAATGTAACTTAAAGGTAAAAACCAAACATTAGCAATTAATGAAAAACAGTTCATCCCATCGGCCCGAACACTTATTGGGTGACGAATTTACATGATGGAAGACACACACACACACACACACAAAAAGATAGAAAAATATAACGATGTTGTAAAACAAAAACAAGAAAAGTTAAAGAAATTTGTAAAACAAAAATTAGAAAAGTTAAAGAAATTGTAAAACAAAAATGTGAAAAACAAAAACGTTGTAAAACAAAAATGTGTAAAACAAAAACTGAAAAAGAACTGAGGGCCCCATATGATTAGCATAGGTGGCCATCTCCCCCATGACTGAGTTGTGAGGGAGAGATCCGAAGTAGTGAGCGCCTATTTGAATTTCTAAGCAGTGCCCAACTTCTCCCAATTGATGATCTTAAATTCAGGGGTGGAAGTTGGCGACGCTCACGTTCCAATGTGTCTATGCCACGGTTGTTGGCATGAGTTGCCTCAGTTCGTTCCATGCATATTTGTTTGCTCTTATGAGAAGCTGTCAACCACGGGGTGTCTACTACTTCTTGTGTGGTTGCTACATACAGGCATCTTTGTTGCAGAGTTTCCTGGGCACACCTGTGACATGGAGACATTTCCTCCGTGTCATCACCCGATGAATCACTGTATGTGATGCATGGAACTATCCTCTTCTCGATCTTTCCACATATGTTTATCTTGGAGATTTCCAAGGAAAGATCACGGATCCTAAGGCATGCATCTACTGTGCTTAGCCATGCCCTTCCCATTATAATTGGGAAGTCCCCTTCGTTGTTGTTAACATCGATCACTAGGAAGTCTGCTGGGTAGGACCAACCACACACAGTGGTGATAACGTCCTCCACCAAACCCAATGGGATGGCAATGGACTGGTCTGCCAGCTCCAGTTGAATGTTGCTCTTCTTAAGTTGGGGCAGGTTCCAGGCGTGATACATCTTTCGCGAAATTAAGTTGACTCCGGAACCTGAGTCAAGAAGAGCTCGATGTGGCGCATTCCCAGCGATCTGCAAATGAATAAAGGGACTCCCAGGGTCAGTTAGTTTCCTGGGAAGGTGGCCTACCTTGATCCAGTCAGTTACGGTATGTGTTAGCATAACCGTATGCGTTACATTCCCTTGGACTGAAGGGTGCTCCGAAGTGTTAGTAGTTAGAGGCCTATACATATACCCGTCCGCTTGTTGTTGCGAGAGCCTATCCGGGCTCCTAGTTCTGAAAAAGGGTCTCCTTTTTGTACAGTTATCGCCAGAACTAGTGTCCGGTTGGATATTTACACTCTGAATATTTACAGATCTCGCGGCGTGACGTTGCTGCGGTTGGGTAGGTAATTCCCCTTGCATTGTTGGAGCAGGAGGTGTTATGGGAACTACTTGAGGAAAAGGTGCGGGTGGAGTTAGAGGATGGACAGAATGTGGAATGTCTCCCGGAGGAGAAGGAGTCCTTCTGAAGTACTCCCGAGCGTAGTAGTGACGGCGTGGAGTGTGACTCATAGCGTCACCTGGAGAAACTGGCTGCTGCACATAATAACCATAAGGATCAGGCTGCCGGTAAGGGTATCGATGTGTTGGCTGTGGCATCCCCCATGACTGTGGGTATTGCCACTGCTGATGTTGTTCGATGGGCTGCGGAGGTGTTCCACTTGGATAATACGTCAAGGGTTGGTGGAACTGCCTCGGGTTACCTTGTGGATAAGGTAACCTTCTGGGTGTTTGCCGTTGATTAAGTCTTGGATTTAATGCATACACCCCAGACTCCTGCAGATGTGAGATAATTGGACAACATCCCTTAGGATGGTCATAATAGCAGACCTCACATCCACCGTCATTGTCTGAATCAGAATTTTCAGCCTCATCGGAGTTAGAGATTTTTCCCTTACCCTTGTTATGTGCAGGGTTAAAGTTTCTCCGCATGTTTTTGCTTTTATCACTACTTTGCTCATCCTTAGACTCTTCTACGATTTTCAGGACTGTTTCTATTCGTGAGTCTAAGGAATCCCACATTTGGTCTACCTTAGCCGATACCTCCGTTGTTAACTTTTGGATCGGCACGGTTTTCCTGTTCACCAACTCTTCGAGTGGTGACTCATCCTCCTCATCACAGAATTTCACTCCCTTCTTACGAAGGGAGGGATCACGGTTGTATTCCTCCGCACTTTCTCTTTTCCGTAGCTCACCCTCTTCTTGTGCTACTTGTTCCAACAATACTTCAACTTCATGGGCTCTTAGTTGAGAGAGTCTCCCTTGGGCGTAAGTCCCAAGAGTTCTTCTCGTTTCATTTCGTAGCCCATCCACGAGGTGGCGAAGTTGATCCCGCTTAGCGTACCCATGGCCCGGGCAACGATGTAGCAATGTGTAGTAACGGGCCATGGCAGCATCCAAGGATTCATAAGCTCCTTGTTTCCAGCCTTGGATCTGCTTACGCAAGTTGGACACTCTGGAGTACGTTTGGTATTTGTTGTTGAACGATTCGAGCATCGTACTCCACCTCCTAATGGTTTCCAGTTCTAAGGACCGGTACCCGCTTTCTGCTTCTTTAATGAGTGTCCTTGGGAACAACTTGAGTTTCTGCCACTCATTGTCTATGTTCTGCAAGGCACAGGCGTCGTGGTATGCCTGTAAATGATGTTGAGAATCAGCATTGTATCCCCCTTCAAAATGTGGGATATTATTTATATCCAAACGCTTGATCCTACTGTCTCTTAAATGCCTTGTGGGAATCCTAACTGCCTCTCTAATGTCAAGCATACTCCGGGTTGCGAATAGGGGTTCGTCATGATCATCTCTTTCATGCCGTCTGTGATGTCTACGTTGTGGTTCCCTATTCTCCCTACGTCCTTGCCCTTATCCTAACTCCTCTCGACCTTCCTGTCGAGGCATTTCATCTCTTCTACCTTTACTTTCCGTGTTATGCTCATGGTGGCTGTGCCCAGATGTGGAAGGAGAGGGTGAATGATGTGATGAAGGGGAAGAAGAAGGGGATCCATCACCATGGTGATGTTTCTTACCTTCTCTTCGACTGCTTCGGTCCCGATCATTGTGATGATCAACAAGTCCGTCATTAGTGCGAGTAGTTGTTCCTGCCGTGAATAGCTGGTGCTCACGGGAATCAGAGCCTGGAATATGTATCGTTGATCTAAGGCCCTGATGCCTAACCTCTTCACTAGAGTGAGGAGGAGGAACATCATTTTCTAAGAAACCCGTTGTGAGGGGTTCCTCGTCTCCTATTTCACTAATGACGTGGGAAACCTTGCCCTTCAGTAGTGAATGTTGGCTCTCCTGCCTTGCATCCCGAATACGTTGGGCTTTTGTGGGTTGATAATCCCTCAGAGTGTAATCATCCGCAACGTATTCAGTAATCAGCTCTTGCATGCCATACCGTACCAAGGCACGGAAAAGCATGTTGGAAGCAGATCGATCTGGGGGTAACACGATGTTACCTTGCATGTCTCTCCACCGCAGTTGCTCATCTTGATGGAAAACAAAGGTAAAATCCGGCACATACTCATCGGGATGAGTATATGTGACCTTAGATTGTTGAGGACATGGTTGATCTCGGTTATGCGTATGATGCTGACTTTCTCCTGTATTGTCCTTAGGTGAGTTGATTTCGTGAGAAGAAGCCATTTCTATTGGTGTGCTAATTTCACCGTTATTTATTGTTCTTGATTAACTGATTAACCCTAAGGTTCGTTTTAAGCTCACAACGATGTGAGTGATATCCCTTATGTTAAATTGGCGAAAAAACACTTAGTCCCCGGCAACGGCGCCAATGATGAGTGGCGAGGTACCCCTACACTCCACCATACGAATACGAGCGTACACGCGCGATCCGGTCGAACTCCGCAGACTAAATGCCTTAACGCCACAAGAAACACTTGGGGTTAATCGTTCGTTGTCTTCCCAGGCTTGCTTGTATGTGTCACGGTGTATGGTTAAGCAAGTCTGAGGTATGTGATTTTTTTGGTATTTTCGGCTTATCTTCTATGCTACCAGGAGAAAGGGTTGAGAAAACTAAACTAACTCTAACTAAGATCTAAGTCTAAATTAACTAGCGTCAGCATCCGTTCCCACTTGCCGGACACACCCTGAACTATGCAACTGCAGCTTACCAAACGCTAATCGTTACTGGGATCGCCACACGTAACGCAAGTGCTCGAAGTGGTCGTACTGAGGCACCTATTTAGCCTACGTGTGATAAGCAGCCGATTCCTTAGCCAGCCGTACACACCCGTGGGTGCTCGTAACTAAGTCGTACTTATCACACGATCTAGCCTAGCAATGAGCAGCCGATTCCTCAACTAGCCGTACACATCAGACCCGGGAGTTACCAAGCGCAGAATCCTGGAATACGCTACTGGGTTACCAAGCATCCAATGCTCGTAATTGAGTCGTACTCATGCATTGCGTCAAGCAGCCGATTCCTTGACTAGCCGTACACGTCCGTAGACGCTCGTAATCAAGTCGTACTTGAACGCACTAGGAAAGCAGGAAATAAAGCAATAAATGAAACCACGTGCTGCAAGGTTTATCCAAACAAGTTCGTCTTTATTGCCGTACACAACTTGGGTTCAGGTTACAAGCTGCTCGAATAAAGAGCCGTTCACTCTAGGACTCCTACTGCGGGCACATGGGGAAAAATTCTAACTCTGGAGTGATCAATCTGCTAGAGCTTCGCTACACTAGCCAGGATTGGGAAATGAAGGGAGTGCTGCCTCTTATTTATAGAAATGGCGGTGGGACGCGATATCGCGTACGCGATATCGCAGGAGAAGACGCGATATCGCGGCCTACTGTAAATCGCGTCTCATCACTAATGGACATAAAATTAATGTGCATGATGTTTACTATGTTTCTCAATTATCAAGTTCATTATTATCAATTAGTTAGATTTTAGTAGAGGAAATCAAGTGATTTTTCATGATGATATTTGTACTATTTCCAATGGTAATTTTATTATTTAAAAACTTAAAAAATGAAACAATCACATTTATTGTTTGGAAGCATAGTCTCAAAAAGGTACTAAAATTTTAAATACCTAAATTTTTGAGTCAAATTCTTCTCATGCATTTCTTTCAAGATTATGACATTTTTGCCTATCTCAACCGTGAGAAGTTAATTAATAATGATGCAACTATTGAACTCAAATGTCTAGAAATACCACAGTAAGTTTGTGAGATATGCCTCAAAGGAAAGCAAAATAGCCTTACCACATAATGTTCAAATGCAAAGGAAGGAAAGACTTCTTGAACTTCTTCATATGGATTTGGTAGGTCCAATGCCTACTCTAGCTCAAGGAGGAAGAAAATATTTCTATGTTATTATTGATGATTAAAATAGGTTTGTTTAGACATATTCTTTAAATTCCAAAGATGAAATTTTTTGCATTTTTTAGAATTTCAAATGTTTGATAGAAAATAGATTAAATATAAAGATTAATGCAATAAGATCAAATAAAGGATGTGAATTTGTTAATCAAGAATTTAAGGAATTTTGCATTATTCATGAAATTTAGAAGCAAATAAATTGTGAATATTTACCACAAAAATGGTATTACTGAAATGAAAAATGGAATAATCCAAGAGATGTAAAGATGCCTTCTCAAGTATGCTTCACTTTTACATCAATTTTTGAATGAAGATTTGCATGTTTTAGCCTATATCCTAAATAGTCTTATCACTACCTCAAGCAAATAGAAGACATAGTATCAACTTCTTTATGATAAAGATCCAAACTTGTCTCATATGAAGTTTTTTAGATGTATTTGTTATGTCAAAAAACCTAGTGAATTGCTAAGCAAGCTAGATGATAGAGGAAGAAAGTGCATGTTTTAAGGATATGATTCCAAAATAAGTGGATAAAAATGCTATGATCTAGACGAATGAAAGTTGTATATTTCTAGAAATGTCATTTTTTATGAAGAACAATTTGGTCATGACAAATTCAAAGAATATGATGAAGAAAATTCAAAAATTTCTACAAAGCCACTAGTAGAAAGAGACCTTTCTAAAAATCAAATTTTACATGAAAACCTTGGAAGAAGATTCATAAGATTAAGCCATCACTAATGTGGCATATTCATCCCTTCTTCATGAGCCTACCAATATTCAAGAGACTCTTAAATTTCAAGTCTAGAATGATGTAATGAAGAAAAAATATAATGCAATCATAATCAGACTTGGACTTTGCTTAAGAGACCAAAAGGAAAAAAGGTAATTGTTGCAAAGTGAATATTCAAGACAAAGAAAAATGAGAAAAATGAATTTATAGCCTATAAGGTAAGATTGGTTGCTAGAGGCTTTAAATAAAAGAAACATGTGGACTATGATGAAATATTTTTCTTTGTTGCAAGATTTGTAACCTTCAAATTTATTCTTTCTATTGCTATCTATTATGGTATCCAACTTCATCAAATGGATGTCAACTCAACATTCCTTAATGATTTTTTAGAAGAGGAAGTCTACATAGAGCAACTAGAAGGCTTTATTGAGAAAGGAGAAGAAGATAAGGTATACAAACTTTCCAAAGCTTTATATGGATTGAAACATGCCCCTAGATCTTGGTTTCATAGAATTAATTAGTATCTATTAATGGCTAGATATAAATCATGCTCATTTAAACCCACTCTTTATTATATGCATGTGGGAAATTATTTTATATTGATATCATTATATGTCAATGATTTAGTAATTTGCTTAACTTATGAAAATTTAGTTATTGAATTCAAGAAAAATATGATGGGAGAGTTTGAGATGAAATATTTAGGTCTCTTAAAATATTTTTTTGGAAATGCAAGTAGATCAAGAAGAATATTTTTTAAGAATACATCAAACTCAATATGCACAATCCATCTTAGGAAAATATAGAATGAATGGAAAGAGAGTTGTTTCTACTCCACTTCCTCAAGAGTGGAAGCTTAATACAAAAGATCATAGTCCCCTTGTTGACGCTACTTATTATAGAGGTATTATTGGTTCACTTAGATTCTTATGTTAAAGTAGACCTGATCTTGAATTTGCTATTTCATATTTGTCAACATTTATGCAATAGCCAAGAGCATCACATCTTTCACTCCTCACTTGATGAGAGCAGTTACTCTTGTAGTTATTCTAATTATTAGAGTGGTTACTCTAGTGGTTACTTTAGCAGTTATTCTAATTATTAAAGCGATTACTCTAATTATTAGACTAGTTGCTCCCAAGCCTATAAATACAGTGCCCAGGCACACAATTGGGAGGGAAGTCTTTTAGCAATCAAGTAGCAAAACTCTTGTAGTCTATTTGAAAGTTAGAGTATTTTCCAAGTGCCTGCAGTAAGAGGTCTAAGTGTGGATGGATATTTATTTGAGAATTGTGTACCTAAGAATACCTTGTGTACAACAATAAAGATGAGCTCTTTGATTCATCCTTATAGCACTTGAGATTTGTTTTCTTACGCATTTCTTTAGCTTTATTTTCTTCTGCATTTATTTTATTTTATGCACTTTACATTTCTATTATTAGCATAGCAATTCATTTTAATCAATTAAGCAAATAATTAAATTACACAAGCACAACCACTTCGAGCATGCATGTAACACTTGGTAACCTAGTAACAATTAGTGTTTGGTAATCCCAGCAATGTTGCACTAGTTTAGGATGTGTATGACAACTGGGAGTGGATACCGGTGTTAGGATTAGTTAGAACTTAGTTAATGAGTATTTAAGTTAAATTAGTCACTTAGTTACCGCTCTCCTTCCCTACTAGTGTAGGACATAAAAACATAAAAGCTATAAAAATCATATGCCTCAAGCTTACTTAACAATACAATCATGACATATAGGTAAGCTTGGGAGGATAATAATCAACCACCCTACCCTTGTTCCACAAGGTCACATAAGCACTTAGTCCTTGGAATTCAATCAGATCATGCGTAAAACACTTCTATTCATATAGTTGAGAATACAGGTACCTTGCCGCTCATCATTAGCACCGTTGTTGGGGACTTAGTTGTTTGTGCACTAACTAGAACATAGGAAATCATTCACATCATTTAAAAAAACCATTAGGATTGGTTGAGAAAATAATAAACAAGAATACATTACACACTAAACAAACAACTATGTCTCCTTCTTTGCACAAAAGATTCTCATCGCCTAGGTCTAAAAAAAGAAATAGTCAGCGGCATAATACAAATGACATTGATCTGTCAATCCCTCAACAAGTTCAAGTGGTATATATTCATCCCAATGAGTATATACCAAACTTCACCTTTATCCTCCATCAAGATGAACAACTATGTTAGCAAGACTTAAAAGATAACATAGTGTTACCTCCCAATCATTTAGTCCCGAGCATGCTTCTTCATGCTCTCACATGAATTAGCATGCTGCACTTACACACAGAATACATTATGCAAGACCATGACTTGAGAGAATACTTTTCCATAGAGGCACAACATCCAAGGAACTTGCAATGGGAGAGACCTCATAAATCTTTGAAGGATAAGTGGTCCCAAGATGCCCCACATGTCTTAAGAAAAAATGAGGGAGGTGAACCTACCCCAGGTAGTCACCCACATAATGATGTTCCTCCCCTTGACTTTGGCTAAGGGGTTGTGTATTAGAACCTTCATTCCAATATTCATAACATAGGTTCTAATACCCACAGGAACAAAGGGTCAAAAAAAAGGGACACGAACTCATGATAAAGATGGACATTCTGATCGTAATTGCTATTGGGGTCGAGACTATAGAAGAGAAGGTAGTAGACACCGTCATGGTGACAGTTCTCCTTATTCTTCACCTTCATCGTCTCCCTCACCCTCTGCTTCAATATCTATACATGGTCATAAAGAAAAATACCATGGGGATAAAGGTAGGCAACATGGAAGTCATAGATGAAATAGCAAGAAAAGGGGACGAGGGCACTCTAGAGAGTCATGACATAGAAGAAGGGAGAGTAGGAAACAACATAGGCATCATAGATGCCATGGACGAGACGATCATGATGAACTCATCCTCACTACTCAAAGTATGTTGGACATAACTGAGGCTGTTAGAATTCCAACAAGGCATCAGAAAGATAGTAGGATTAAGAGATTAGATAAGAACAACATCCCACAATTTGAAGTGGGATAGAACGCTAATCTTCAGAATCATTTATAAGCATTTCATGATGTGTGTGCCTTATAGAATATAGAGAATGGATGGTAAAAACTTAAGTTATTCTTATGAACATTAGTTAATGAAGCAAAAATATGGTACTAATCTTTAGAACTAAAATCCATTTGTAGGCAGAGTACTATGTTAGAACTATTTAATGACAAGTACCAAATGTACTCCCAAGTGTTTGACTTACAAACACAAATCCAAGGCTAGAAACAAGGAGGACACGAACCCTGAGATGCTACCATGGACCAATACTATGCACTGTTACATCATTGTCTTGTCCATGGTTATTCCCAAAGGGATCAACTATGCCATGAAATGAGGATGGGCTTAGGCATGAAACGAGAAGAACCCTTGGGACTTATGCTCAATGGAGACTATCCAAGCTTAGGTCCCATCAAATTAAAAGACTATTAGAGCAAGTTGCTAAGGAAGAAGGTGAGTTATGAAAGAGAGAAAGTGTGGAAGAGTATAACTGAGATTCTTCCCTTCAAAAGAGGAGAGTAAGATTTTGTGAGGATGAAGAAGAGTCACCACTAGAAGAGATGATGAATAAGAAAACTTTGCCTATCCAAAAAATGACATCAGAATTTTTGATAAAGGTAGACCAAATGTGGGATTCCCTAGATAATAGATTTCAAAAAATTCTTAAAATAGTAGAGGAGTATAGAGAGTAACATAGTAAGAAAAGAAAAAAGGAAGAGGCTGAACATGCACATAGCAAGGGTAAGAGCAAAGTTGCCATCATTCAAGAGGTTGTGGATTTGAAAGTAGATAATGATAGCAGATGTGAGATATGTCAATATGACCATCCTAAGGGATGTTGCCCTATAATCTCACATTTGTAAGAGTCTAGGGCATATGCACTCAACTCATGATTAAATAAAAGGCAAACACCCCAAAGGTTACCTTATCCTCAAGGTAACCCAAGGTAGTTCCACCAACCCTTAACATATTATCCCAGTGGAAATCCACCACAACTGATTGAGCAATATCAATAGTGGTAGCACCCACAATCATTGGGAATGCCACCACCAAGGCAATAGTATCCTTACCGGTATCCTAACCCATATGGATATTATGTGTAGTAGTCAATCTCCCCACATGACTCTACTGGTCACATCACTCCTCAACCTCACTACCAAGTCCACAAGTATTATGGGACTCCCTCTTCTAGTGGCAATATTCCACAAGCATATCATCCTTCTCATCTTGCTACATCTCTTCCACCAATAGCTCCAATACCATGTACTCCCATGGTGCAAGGTGAAATCCCTACCCAGTCGTAGTAACATAATGCCACGAGGATTGTTAACTCTCAACCTACTATTGGTTCCAACAACCACATGAAGAAAAGACCTTTCTTTAGAACCAATAGTCCAACCAAGCCCTTGCAATCACAAGTGGTTGATTCCTTAGATGCCTTAGTATCAATTAAAAATTTGGAGACACCTTCAACCCAATCACCGCACTAAACGCATATGGTCATGCTAACACATGCTGTCACCGATTGGATCAAAGTTGGCCACCTTCCCAAGAAATTCTCTGATACTAGGAGTCCTCTAATATACTTATAAATCACTAGAAATACATTGTGCAAGGCTATTTAGATTTAGGTTCTGGTGTCAACTTGATATCTCAAGAAATTTATAAGGCCTAGAACCTACCTCCATTGAAAAAGAGCAACATCCATCTAGAGTGGGCCAATCAATCCATTACTATCCCATTGAGACTGGTGAAAGACATTGCTACCATTATTTGTGGGTGATCGTACCCAGCTGATTTCCTAGTAATTTAGGTAAACAATGGTAAGGGGGACTTCCCAATAATAATGGGAAGAGCATGGCTAAGCACCATTGACACATTCCTAAGAATCTACAATATTTTCCTAGAAATATCAAAGAAAATACATTTGAAAGATCGAGAAGAAGAAAGTTTCGTGCATCTCATACAGTGACATAGGGTAAAATTGCATGCAGAGGTCATGGTTTGTGCAAAGTTTTGCATTGCTTGCATGAAATTAGTGTGCACAAGTGATTAACATACAAAGATGCTTGTAAGTAGTAGCCATACAATAGGAAGACACCCAATGGTTGATAACTAATCAAGAAATTTACTCATATGAATGGAACCAACTAAGGGTTTGACTTGTTCTTACATCGATAAGATAGACACATTATAGCAAGTCTACTACCAACTTCCAAGTCTTAACCTTAAAAATATCAACTAGGGGAACTTGGAAATCCCTGAGAAATTTAAGTAGGAGCTCCTCAAGCTGAAACCAATACCCACCAACATGGAATACACGTTCCTTAAAAATGGAAAACCAATAATTATCAACACTAAGCTTGCTCCTCAATACAAAGAAGAATTTTTGAAGGTAATAAATAAATGGTCAGAAGCCTTCACTTGGTCATATCTCAAATTAACTAGAATAGAGCCTAGGATATGCTAATATAGAATTTACATTGATCCCTCCATGAAGCCTTGAAGACAACCACAGAAGTGATTGAATCCTAAGTTGATGCAAGTCGGTAAGGAAGAAATTGAACTACTTCTCAAGGCTGAGTTCATATACCCAATTACTGATAGCGAATGGGTTAGCCCCTTAGTTATTTTGCCTAAAAAGGGAGGCAAATGGAGGGTGTCCATAGATTTTAGGCTACTAAATATGGCAATATTCAAAGATCACTTTTCATTGCCATTTGTTGACCAAGTCTTAGACACCATCACAAGGCATCACTATTATAGTTTTCTAGATGGATATAGCAGATATAACCAAATACAAATAGCCCCAGAAAACCAAGCCAAGACTATGTTCACCAATCCTTGAGGAACATTCACATACAAATATATGTGATTTGGCTTGTGCAATGCCCCTGCAACATTTCAACGACTAGTTCTAAGCATATTCCAACAGCAGATAGGGAATGGCATGGAGGTCTTTATGAACGACTTCTCCACTTATGGAGCAAACATTGATCAATCCTTGGACAGGTTGGATCAAGTGTTAAAAAGATTTATAGAAACTAATTTGAGGCTCAATTGGTAGAAAAGCCATTTCATGGTCCAAGAAGGCATAGTACTAGGGCAAAAAATTTCACACATAGGGATAGAGGTAGACCTTCAAAAAATCAAAATTATCCAAGAAATTACCCATCAACTAGAAACTATCAAAGATATTTGGTCATTCCTTAGACATACTCGCTACTATAGGAGATTTATTAAGAACTTTTCAAAGTTTGACAAATCATTGGTGGAATTAATGAAAAAGGATGTACCTTTCGAGTGGACCAGGGAATGCAAATTAGCTTTCCAAACTCTGAAACATAAGTTAGTAGAAACACCCATTCTACAAGCTCCTAACTAGTCCAAACCATTCCATATCATGACTAACACATCCAACTATGCTTTAGGATCCATACATACACAACTAGATGACTAGAAGCATCTTTATTACATCCATTGTGCAAGTAGAAGTATCACTAGTACACAACTTAACTACACTACCACAAAGAAGGAATTAATGGTTGTAGTGTTTGCACTAGAAAAGCTTAAACACTATGTATTGGGATATAAAGTATATATACATATAGATCATAGTGCAATTTGGTTCTTCATGAATAAGCCAATGGTAAGCCCTCATATCATACGATGGCTTATAATCTTATAAGAGTTCAATTTAACAATGATCATTCACAAGGGCACTAAGAATGTAGTTGCTAATGATTTATCTTGATTATGATGGAACAAAAAAGAGGATGAGTATCCAATTCTTGATCATTTCTGTGATGAATTCCTCTTTGCTGGTGTATTGAATAATCAATCACCCACAAAGAAAAATTGGTATAATATCATTCTTACCTATCTCCTCACCCAACAAACACCACAAGATTTAAACCTTAAGAAGAAAAAATAGTTTCTTCATCGAGCCAAGTACTTTATGGAGATCAATGGGCAACTTTACAAAGTGTGTCCCGATGGCTTGGTTCGATGGTTTTTTCCCAGTATATATCAACTGCAAATTCTCTAAGATGCTCATGAGGGTTCTTGTGGGGGTCATTACGCTAGGAGATGAATGTCCATCAAGATCTTACTTGTAGGATATTATTAGCCTACATTATTTCGGGACATCCATCATTTTGTCCAATCTTGTAAGCACTATCAACATGATGGGGGAATGACTGCTATAATGGAGGGTCCACAACAATGGATTCAATCATTAGAACCCTTTGACATTTGGGGAATTAATTTTATGAGGCCAATTACGCCAATGTTTAATGGAAAAGATTATATTATTTTTGTCATTGATTACCTAACAAAATGGCCTAAATTAGCTACTATTAAAGATTGTACATCATCTATAGTTGCACGATTTGTTCAACAACAAATCATAAATAGGTTTGGTGTGCTACGTGCACTTATTTTAGACAATGGTACACACTTTATAGGTGCAACTTTTCAAAAATTAATACAATGCTTAGAGGTTGAGCATAAATTGACTATACACCATACCACCCCCAAGCAATCGATTAAGCAAGAGTCACCAATAGGGAGCTTACTAAGATATTGACAAGAACTATTAGCAAGTTTAGGTGAGATTAGAGCACTAAACTGAACGATGCTCTTTGGGCATATCACTTCACATGGAAACTCTTTATAGGCTACTCTCCCTATGAGTTAGTGTACAATAAATTAGCAATGCTTCCCATTCAAACTAAGCACCATAAACTATCCATAGCATGTGACCTCAACCTTGACCTTAATCTAGCATAGAAACAATGGTTAGTAACCCTTAACTTGTTAGATGAAAATTGATTAGCTTCCCTATCATCTAATGAATTGCACAAGGCCTTCAATAAACAACATCATGACCTAAGAATTAGCAAAGTGAAATATCAGCCAGGAGATAAGGTTCTCTACTAAAATCCCACACATGTGACACAACGTACTAAATTTCAAACACTATGAGAAGGACCCTTATATTATTTATGCAAATTCTACTTCAAGGGGCATGATAATATACAAACCTAAGAGCCTGGATAAGAAAATTTTGGTTAACATGCAACAAACCAAACCTTTCCAAGAGCTTAGAACAACTAGTACACATGCTACCTCTCTTGATGGACAACCCTGCTCACTATTTTGGATCTCCTCATTCCAACATAGTTGTGGGGGAGATGGCCACCTATGCTAACTATTCTAGGCCCTTAATACTTTTTGAATTTTTGTTTTACACATTTTTTTTACACATTCTTTCAACTTTTCTTATTTTTGTTTTACACCATTATTCATGTTTTTACAATTTATTTGTCTGCTTGATTTACTTTTATTTGTCATCTAATAAGTGCTCATGATGGTGGATTGAATTATATCATATTGATTAGTAATGTTTGATTTTTACCTTTGAATTATGATGCTAATATTAAGGTATGGTTCTTTTGGTAAAACAAGCAATGAGTCCACGCCATCCACTCATCCATACAACTCTATGATCTCCGTTGTCTTGGAACTGTATAGTCTACTTTTTCTAAGTAAACTTGTTAATGAATTGATGGCTGGGTATTTTTCAAACCAAGGAAAGACTCAAAGGATGAATAAGGTGTGACTTCAAGAGGATTCGATGCATTGGTGCTGACTATTCTCTTGGGTGCTTGGATGCTTTTTCATGGGTTTTCCACCATTCTGACATTATTCAAATATCAAGAAGTTGAGTGAATAAAAATAAGTCTTTGCATGCTGTGATTCTCACATAAAAAAAATAAGAGAGAAAAAATAGAAAAAGGTGAGAATTCAAAGAAATATGGACTACAAGAATTGTTATGGCACTAGAAAGACATGTTATCCATGCTTGAAGGTTCCCTCTAACTAAGGCCCTTTTTCACTTCCTACTTCTCCATCTCACTCTCCTTGGGATGGTGGTCACTCTTTATGAAAGCATTCTTGTTGCCTCAAGAGGATGGATTGGCCAAATGTATTGATGCGAGGTCACTGAATGTGGTTGGTTTGAGTGTGGATTTTGGATGAGTTCTACTTATTTATCTCAACCATGAAATACAAAAGGGGCTTTACATAGCCTTGTTCTTTGGATTCCATTCCATTCTCTCCTCTCCATCTTTTTTTCCATTCTCCACCTCATTGTCGATTTTATCATTAGTCCATTTTGGATTGATGCATTGTTTTTCTTTGGTGAATTCTTGTGCATGATTTTTTTAACTCTTACCTCCAAATGACATTCCCAGAGCCTATGGACACTTTTGTTTGTGGGTTTGTTAGAGCATAACGGGCATAAGCCTGCTTTTTGGAGGACCCACTTGCATATCTTTTGGTTTGGTTAAGTTAAGTTCTTTACCCTTAGACATTGTTACAATCAAATTATTTTTATTTAACCTATCCATGTCATCCAAATTATATGCACCTTCAGAACAATTTGTAATGAATTCCTTTTTATTGTTGTGAATACCCTCTTTCCACTACTCCTTGTGTCAAGCTTTTTCTGAATTGTATGGATCTCTTCTATTATTTAACCCATTCGTTAGTCTTTTCACTAACAATATCAAGCAAGAAATCTATCATAATCACAACTTGGTTAGATAAAATCACTGACGAGACAAGGTATTCAACCATTATTTATGTATTATATATACTAATCCTTTGTTTTTTTGTGATTGCAATAAGAAGCATGATTCGAAATAGGACTATTTTCACCAAGAAGGATGCAACCATATCACTCACAGGAGATTGTTCATGACTACTAGATCTCTTTTACCTCTCCCTCATTCTTCTATTGCTAAGAGGGGTTGCATGTCCTTTGGATCTGTTGCTGTTCTTTCTTAATTGTCCTGAACATCAATTTTGTATGTAATTGTAATATTGTATGATCAGGCACTTTTGTATTTTTCTTTTTTCTCTGTGTCACACTGCATGTCATTCAAATATGTCCACATTCCCCTAATATATTTTGTAAAGAACTAATTTCTCTTCTTCTATACTTGATAATGAGTTTTCATTCAGTCGTGGGGGTATGATGAGTGTAGTTACTGTAGTAATTATTCTAATTATTAGAGTGGTTACTCTAGCAGTAAATTTAGTAGTTATTCTAATTATTAGAGTAGTTGCTTCCAAGCCTATAAATATAGTGCCCATGCACATAATTGGGAGGGAAGTCTTTTAGTAGTCAAGTAGCAAAACTCTTATGGTCTGTTTGAAAGTTAGAGTATTTTCCAAGTGCCCATAGTAGGAGGTCTAAGTGTGCATGGATCTTTATTTGAGCATTTTGTACCTAAGCACACCTTGTGTATGGCAATAAAGATGAGCTCTTTAATTCATCCCTGTAGCACTTGAGATTTTTTTTCTTACGCATTTCTTTTATTTTATTTTCTTATGCATTTATTTTATTTTATTTTATGCAATTTACATTTATGTTATTAGCACAACAATTCATTTTGGTCAATTAAGAAAATCATTAAATTACACAAGCACGACCACTTTGAGCATGCATCTAACGCTTGGTAACCAAGTAACAATTAGCGTTTGGTAATCTCACTAGTGTTGCATTGGTTTAGGATGTGTAAGGTAAGTGGGAATAGATACTGGTGTTAGGATTACTTAAAACTTAGTTACTAAGTAGTTAAGTTAAGTTAGTCACTTAGTTACCTCTCTCCTTTCCTACTAGCGCAAGACATAAAAACATAAAGCTATAAAAATCATATGCCTCAAGCTTACTTAACCATACAATTGTGAAATACAAGTAAGCTTGGGAAGACAACAATTAAACAACCCATCCTTGTTCCACAAGGGCGCATAGCACTTAGTCCTTGGAATTCAACCGAATCATGTGTAAATTGTCATATTCGTTTGGTTGAGCCTAGGGGTACCTCACCTCTCATCATCACTCATGTGTTGAAATACATGAAAGGCACATATGACTATGGACTAAAGTTTGTTAAAGGAGATGGAATATTTCATGCCTATTCAAATGTTGATTGGGGAGGTGGTTTAAATGACAGAAATTCTACATCAGGTTCCTTAATTTTTAAGGGGCAAAATCCAATTTATTGGAAAGCATGAAAGTAATCACATGTAAGTCTCTCTTCACGTGAAACTAAACTTATCTCTATAGCTGAATGTTTATAGCATATATTATGCTTAAAGAAGATAATTTCACAAATTTTTTTTGATATCTACACTCCCATTAATCTCTACATTTATAATACTACTTCTATTAATCTTTCAAAAGAACATGTTCTCCAAAAGAAATCTAAGCACATATGCTTGAAGTATTATTTCATAAAAGATGAAGGGGAGGAGGGAACCATCAAACCCTCATACATGAAGAAAAATTATTAATTGGCTGATTTTTCACAAAGCCAATCACATCAATTAAACTCAAGTAGCACATGGATGCAATAGAAATCACTCTAATGAAGATGAAGACAAAGGAATTATAATCATTTTCATATTACTCTCATTCAATCTTAAAGGAAGGATTGTCATATTGTAGTATGGATGGGAGCTCATTTTCTATGTATCTCATATCTTATTTTCTATTTCTCATTTTATATTTCATGTTGTGTATTTTAATTCATGTTACAGTATAGGGTTTAACTCACATTTGTAAAAGTTTCATGAAATGGAAAATTTTGGATGTAATTCTTAATAGTGGAAAACATGCCTAAAATAGAAAACTTTGAGTCAACCTTGTCTATAAATTTAGTCCTCCTCTCATACCTTATAAGATAGAGACATTCTTTTCTATTTTTTCTCATTGTGCATCTCAAGACTCAAGGTTTTAAAGAAGTTTTATTTTTTGCTTAATAATTCTCACAATCTCTCATAAATTTTTTTAGATTTCATAATTCTTTCTCAAATTCTCAATCTCATAATCATAATTCTGAATCTCACAATCAGAATTCTCAATTTTACAATTAAAATCTTCAATTTTGCAATCTCTATTGAAGATCCTGCTCATTGCTAGTTCAATATTCATCTAAGATTGTCAATTGCATCAAAGTTGTCTAGAAAATCATCATAGATCAGAAAGATGTATAAATCTTATTGTCAAAATGATGAAGATGATCAAAGCATTATTCTTTATTGATGTTCTTAGATTTGAAGTTTCTTTCATATGCATTTTTAGCTTTTACAAGTTGTTTATGCATCTTGTAAAATAGATATTGCAAATTTCTCAATCCTTTTCATAGATATAAGGGAGGATTCTTCCTTTTGGCATTAAAAGAAATCAAAAGCTTCCAAATTTATGATTCTTTGCCTATTGCTCTACATCAATTCTACTTGGACAACGTCAAAATTACTATAATGGCATTAAAACTTGTACTCTTAACATCAAACTTATAGGCAACATCAAAATGTCTCAAAAAAATGTCAAAACTCTTCTATGCATGAAATCAAAACTTCTAGCAACTTCAAAGCTTATTGATGTGACATCATAATTTCTACGCAATTTCTTAATGCAATGTCATTCATAGTTAGAAAATTGAACCTTCCATGCAAACTAACAAAAAAATTGGTATATTACAATTTATTTAAATGTGAGCCAAAGATGTACAAAATAAAAAAATATGTTCTTCATCTTCTATACTTTGTTTGCAAAATTTGCAAATATACTCTTCTCTTGGTAAATTAATCTAGTGACCTATCTCAATAAGAAGATGATGAGAGCTCATTATTTCTTTAGCAATTTTATATTTCAAGGAAAAGAAATAGTTGAAATAGATAATTTTGAGTACTAGATAACAAACCTCCTCTAATAGAATAAAAATTCTTTTTCCTTGACGTGTTCAACCAAACTTTAGCCAAGAATTTCTTATATAGTCTTTTGAAAGATCTTTTTATTTAAAGGAAGTTCCTCTATTACAATATTCCATGATTGAAGTCATAATTTTCCCTGATGCAACCATCCTTCTTTGTTTTTTTTTTTTTTTTTTTTTTTTTGTAGCATTCATTATCTATTTAACATAATTGACTTCTTCCATGTAACTTAACTTCCTAGTATAAGCAATACATTGGCAAAGGGCTTCAAGTTCAAAAAGAAGCAAATCTAGTTCCAAGATATCATAAGAATTTTGCATTTTCACTTGAAATTCACATACAAGAAACTATTTTTGAAAATGCTCTAATTTTTTCCAATTATGTGTGAAAAGAGAAGGTCCCTATGAAACATACCCATATAATAATATAGGTTGGACAAGATTGCAAAAAAGTTATCTTTTGATCTTTGATGCCAAAATTTATTTCCTGGTGCAATTATTTCTTAGAGCAAATAGAACTCACATGTTACTTGAAATGCTTTATTTGAGAAATAAGGATATTCTAACTATAATTACTATCAAATTCAACTTCTAAATATTTATAAGATTCACATATATCAAGCATTTTTTCTCCAAATCTACATAAGTTTGTGAACAGCGAAGGAAGCAAACCTCCTCATAAATACATTTCAATGCTCGTGAAACAGCCAGCGAAAACAAACAGACATGGGTGAGGATGATAATGAAGAGATAGACATGGGTGAGAATGATAACGTAGAGGAAGTGGTCGAGTTGAAGGGGTTGAAGATAGGAGTGGTCTGGTTGTAGCAGTTGTCGCAGGGCTGGCACTGCATCCAAGTGAGGTAGCTGGCGGTGTCCAAGATGGCCTTGAAGTTCAGCGATGACAAGCCGATGCTTAGTTGCAGCAAGAACACGCCGCTGCCCGGTGACACCAGTGCTTGGTATTCCATCGCGGCAGTCTTTTTCTGGTCCAGTTTGGCCGGGGAGGGTCCATGGATGCAGCGATGGATGGTCGAAGCCCATGCGTGGCTGCGCCGAATGGCACGCCAGAGGTGGTCATTCTCAGTGAGGCCTCCACGGAACGACGTCGATCTAGCCGAGGAGGCTGCCTACGGCAAGTCGTGTGGAATGACTTGTAAGCGTAGTGGTTTGGTCGCTGGGGAAATCATTCGACAAAGCCCCATGTTGAGACACAGACAGAAGGCCAAGGCTAAGGCTACTCCTGCCGCCAACACAGTTACTGTTGCTGCTGCCATGTTATTGGTGCAGTGTGCAGCGTGTGCATGACATCTCAGATCTGAGGTGGGTTTGGATTATTGAAGCAACTAGGTACTTGCAACTTACTAATTATTTCTCAATCAGGTGCATGTTTTATAATTTAAAGATATCCTATTTTGTTGGCATTTTTGAGGTGGGTTATCTTTTTTCTTGATTTTATTTCTTTTCTTTTCTAGATGGAATTCCTTTAGATTACTTTCTCTCTCCAAGGGGAAATTGGTACCAACAATATGACTGATAAATTGCATTGAGGTCATCTTTTAGAGGTCTATGCAAAGCATGTAGTGCACTATTTATCATGTGTTGGTGTAGTGCTTTCCACCTTAGCTGAAATGGAATGCTTGTAGGGAAGTTGTATTTTTTTTAGTTTGTTTAGTAAATTCATTATTTCAGGGAATGGGTGATGCTAGATTTCTTCCTAGGCTATATATTAGTATCTACTTATTTTTATATTAGAACATGTTAAAATGCTCATTTAGCAACTGTTGAAATTCATAATTTTTATTTTATTTTATTTATGTGTGGTTGAGGACCTATTGTGTATATTTTTCTTTTTACATAAAATCATTATAGCATTTGTTGAATTCCAATGAATTTGATTTGTGCATTTTGACTATTTTGCAACTACAATTTTCTACATGTGCATTGATAATGGCCCCATGCATAGCATGGGTGAGGTTGACCTTAACGCTTAGCCCGCAAACTACAAAGTGCAAGGAGCAAGAAAAATCATGAAATTTTAAAAAGAAATGCAATAGATGGTAAATCAAAAAAGTCACAAAACAAAGAAATAAAAATTTGAAAGTAATTTTAGTGATCTAAACATGATTAAAATAACCAAATAATCAAAAGAGACACTGACATGAGCCATCCAAAATATCATTAAAATCTAAATATATATTTTATTATTATTTTACTAAGATCTTACATATATATGTGTAATTATATATATATATGTAGATATATGCTTAAGCTCTCATTCTCAACATTCTCACAAGGTAACAGTAAGAGTATGAATAAGAGTATGCAAACTATTTGAGCATGAGACTTGTACAAAACTTAATGAGGAGGACGAGCTAAAGCTCATGTTAAATCATAGTAAGCCATAACTTTCAAATTTTTCCTTGATTTTTTTTTTGGAAACTTAAATTTAAAAGGGGAAATAGAGGTTAGGTTGAGGATTGCTGCCAGACCCCATCATGCTCAAGAACTTATTACACTACCAATGAACATGGTCCTCATTTTTTGTTTTTTTTTCTTTTTTATAAGGAAACTTTGCTCATGGTGTACTTCATTCTTGAGGTAGAAATTCCAACATGAGTCTGACCGATTAGCTGAATTGCCAAAGAGCATGGTCCTTTTGGAAACTTTGCCCATGGTGCAGTTCAACCTTCATGTATGTGCCTTTTATTAATGGCATCATAGCAAGTCTCGTGGGTGGCTAAACAGTCTCAAATAGAAATGAACACACTTCACCCTATTATTCACAGGATAACCATGGATCATCATACCTAAGGGCTTGGACTTATGAGAGGAAAGGATAAAATTTTCCAAGGTCACCTAGTAATTATGACTAACCACTTTTTAACATCACATATCCTATACTCACATGATCATGGTGATAACATGATAAGTTTTTATAAATCCAATGCTCCATAATCTAACATAACAAATAAATTGAAACCTTGGAATCAATTGTAAAGAGTTATAGCATTATTGAAATATAACATTAGAGTCATAGTAAATTATATTGTACATACATTATTTATCAATGGTGTTAAGATGACCCAATGTCTGGTAACTCAAATGACAAATTATTATTAAAATCATATGAAGAACAAAATAATCAAAACAATATGCTAAGAAAGAAATAATGAAAATGTAAGCAAAATATGAAAATGCAACTATATACATATGAAATGCAAAGAAAAATGAAGAAAACATGCAATTAAGAATCTACCAAGTGCCCACATGGGGTACTCAAGTAGAAATGCTTCAAATAAAATGCATTAAAATTCTTATTAAACCTATGTCCTTGCAAATCAGCAATTTTGAATATATTTGGGGCAGTGATGTCTACAATTTGGAATGGACCTAACCACATAGGTGAAAACTTAGTTTGAGGGCTAGTTTGACCAGACGCTCTATCTCTCTTAAGGACTAGATCACCAACTTGAAAATTTTTAGCTGCATATTTTTTATCAAACCATCTCTTGATAATTTTTTGATGCTTAAGATTATGAAAATCAAGAGCTAATTTTATCTTGCTTGATTGTTTTCTATAAATTTTTTCTTTAGTATAAGTTTCAATCATAGGTCTAGGTCTTGGTGGGTTATTGGATATAGCTTTTCTAGGAGAATGTTCCATGGATGTGTCGTTAAAATTTAGCACACCTTCAAATGTTTTAACAGGAAGGGTATTATTTGTATCTTTGTCTTCCCCTAAAGGTGGTGGATCACTTACACAAAATCCATCGTGTTGTTGATAAGGCAAGGTGTCTCCATAGTTTTCTTCACCTTCTCTAGAACTTTGATAGGATTGGATGGGATCTGCATAAAAGAGATAGGATTTTTTGAAGTTCCACTCACATAGACACTTTCAACATGTTCACTACACTCAACCTCAATAACCCCAACATAAAGATTAGCATTTCGATCTTCCAAAGTTTCATTTTGTTGATCCAAGGTTGTTACTACTTGTTTGTAGAAGGGTTCTTGGGGTATAGTCATGTATTCAGATTTTCCTTTGATAGGGATCAAAAATTTTGAGAAATCTGGCCTAAAGAAGCCCCCAAACTTAGCTCCAAAAGTCATAGATAAGAGCACACCATATGTGGGTGTCATGTTAACTACTAGGATATTTGTATAATATGTAAATGTAGGGTACTACTTAAGTTGTACCTTTGCTCCTTTTAATAACCCTACCACAGGTACATTAGCTCCATCGAGTTGAATCACACTTTTTGTTTGTGGTATCATTTGTGATCTTAAGGAATTGCAAATGTCAAGAGGCATAACACTAATAGTTGCATTGGAATCCATTAAATAGTTATAGACATTCTTTCCTAAAATAATCAATGTGGTTAGGATAGGGAGGTGGTCCTTTTTGCTAGACATGGAATTATTCGCGTTTTGTATTGATAATGTATTAGGACTTTTTGCGAAGTGAACTTGTCGTTTGGGAATTGAGGATTTTTCTTTTTGGGCTTCAAGTGTATGAACCATATCCCAAATTACCTCTTTCATTTTGTTGAAGTGTAGGAGATCATACATTGAAATGTTAGCCTTAACTCTTTTTAGATCCTCAACCAAATCATAATTCTTGTGTTCATCCTTGGATTGAGATGAGGCTCTTCTAAGTATAGAAGGGGGGTTTGGTCATTGTGGGGTAGCTACTTGGGATGACCCAGATTGGTTATTTGCATTATTTTGACTCGAAAATCTTCTATTTGGAGGTGTATAGGAATTTTTCCTAGTTTGTTATTGTGTAGCATTCATAATGTCACTAAGTTTGTGGTAGTGAGTATTGTGTCGGTTAGGGTCGCCTACCATAACTTGTTCTAATGAAGAAACCTCTTCATTTTCTATCTCATGAGGTATATTAAAGAACATGATTGGGGTTTCCACATTTTCTTCCCCTTGTGTATTGTCACCATACAATGCTAGGAATTGAGGACAAGTCTTTTCAAAATGTTGCCTCATATTATGAAGACGACAATAATCATTGTTGATTGATGCACTTGGTTTTTATGGTTGTATAGGGCCTTTATTATTGTTTCTCTTTAGCTCAACCACTTCATTGGATAGTTTTTGTAATGAAATGAGTATTTGGGTCATCTGATCTTGAGTTTGGGTTAGTGATTTAACAAAATTTGATGTCCTGTTTGGGTTTATAATGGATTGAATCAAGGCTTTTGATTGGTCATCATTCAAACCAGTGTTGGATGGCAAGAATGAAGATGACATGGTGCCTTGAGAGTAATTACTTAAAGGTTGAGTTGGTTGAAAGGGAGAAATAGCTTGAGGCATAGCATTAGACATTTGAAAAGTTGGTAAGAATAGAGGGTTTGATTGCATAGAGTTACTAACACTAATCATCCCAAATTGGGTTTAGATGCTATTCATAAGGGTTATTTACTCTAATTCCATAGCTTTTGACATTGCACCTTGTATTTCTATTATGTTGGGATCAGATTTAATGGCATAAGCGAAGAATGGATCGATGGTAGAGAGATAGAAGTTGAGGATACCATCTAGTTTTGGTCACATCTCATTTAGCACATAGGCAAGTTGATGAAGGAATCTAACATTATAATCCCTACCATTTTCCCCATGTGGCTTTCTTAGGCAGGTTGCATGATGGAATAGTAGGGCTTATGAATTTGTCAAACTGATTCAAAAACTTATTTTTGAATTCTTGGCATGTGTTAATAGAGGCATCAAGAAGCATTAAGAACCATTGGATTTCTTTGGTCCTAAATGTTGTTGCAAATACCCTACATGCCACATCATTATGTACAATGTTGTGGATCCTTAGTAAGTTTTCAAAACATTCTATGTGTTTGTGGGCATCATTCATAGGGGTTGTAGGATTGAAGAAACAAATTGATGTTCCGAAGGGATTTTGGTATGTCATGGTAGTTATGAAAGTTAAAAGGGTTTCTTACTAAGGGAGCCAGAGGTTGATGGGTTTCCATCTTAGTCCAAGGTTTCTTAGGAATTGATGAGTGGCGAGATAACCCTACACTCAACCATACAAATATGAGTGTTTTCACACAAAATCCAGTCGAACTCCATAGACGGACTAGTTGTGGCACTTGGATCATTAACCTTAGGTCGTAGTTCACTGTCTTCCCACCTGGATTAGTATTATTTTTGTCATGTATGGTTTAGTCCAAAGTGAGGTGTATGATGTGTTCCTAATTCTAACTCTACTCCTGAAGACAGTGAAAAATAATATTAACTAAGCTAAGCTAGGAAGAAAAGGTAAGAAAATATAATCTAGCCTAAGTGTGATGAGAAATCATTCCTTGATTATCCATATACATCTTGGACTTTGTGCATGACTACCACTGGGATTACCAAGCACAGATCCTAGGTACACCACTGTGATACCAAGTAGTCACACTTAAATGCTCGTAATCAAGTTGTACTCATTCTACGTTACTAGGAGATAAGGGTGAGAGAGAAAGTAGTAAATAACAATTAAATAAAAGAAAAGTGAATACTGCAATGATGAAGTAATCTCGATCTTTATTGTCGATCATGTGCGTGTCCAAGTACATCATACTCAAGTAAAGAATGTTGTACAATTACATTCACCACACTGCGGGCAGACACAAAAAAATAATCTAACTCTTGAGGAATCAAACTACCAGAGTTTCACTATAATCTAAAATTATTTGATAAATGATGGAGAGCTACTTCTTATTTATAGACATTGCAATAGACTGCAATATCACATATGCGATATAGCAGGGGAAGATGCGATATTGTGGTGAATGCGATATCGCCGCCCATGCGATATCGCATCCCATCATACCCGCATGAATGAATAAAAACTCTTCCTTGAGTTACAATGATTACACAATGGATAGGTATGTGATTATTAGATGGGGAAAAAATGAAACGATGCCACAGTATGGGAAGATACAACACAGAAAAAATGCTACAACTACAAAAATTCAAACTCATGTAGTTCGTGGTGGCGATGGCTTCTCCATGGGTGCTTTTCCTTTGTCATGTGCTCCATGATTTGAAGCTTGATGGCATTGAAGTATGGCTTAGAGCTTCTCCTCATTAGTCCAAGGGTCTTGTGCCATCCATGCGAGTGTTCTAATGTTTGACAGAGTCAACACTTCCCATGGATAGGGTAGTTGTGGGAACATCTGGTTAGCTTTGACATACCACACCATGAACACCCATCGTTCCTCCTCATAGGCTCTGGATTTGTCTTTGTATTCATGAAGATTTGTTACCCATTAAGCCAAGTCATTTGCAACATCTTTTTACCTCTGGTAGCTTTCTTTTACCACCTCAAGTTCAGAATTTGCAACATCTAGTTTTTCTACCAACTTCTTACGTTCTATAAATTCTGCTTCATATTTGATGTGGGTGGAAGCTACCTGCTTCTCGAGCTCTATTCTAGTGTGTCTTGCTATTAACATGGAAAGGTTGGCATATCTAAGGTTTGCTAACTCCATGTACTCTATCAAGTCTTGAATCTTCAAGTCCTGGTTCTTAACTTCTGCTTGGTGGACGAAGGCATAGGTGTCCAATATGGCCCTCCAATCAGTGTGTTGAGTACTAATAGTGTTGATTTGAGCCTTGGCCATATGGGACTCCTTTTCAAGGATCTATTTATACATCCCCACCTAATCATAGAAGTGCTCCTTCAGCTACTCATGTTATTTAGCCTCATTCTTCCACACACTTATCTCAATTGCTGACTTTTGGCGAATAGCGCGTACCTCCTCCATTGAGAGGATTTAGTTTTCTTTCGCTAAACGACTTACATCTTGGTTAACCCAAATGAATTTTCTTGTAACTGATGAAGGTGTTCATTGATAAAATTATTTTGCTTCTCTATAGAGTTCAACTAAAGATTATCTACAACCAACTACTTGTTCTCTTCTTCTAAGGCTTTGAGTGCCTTAAGATATGCGTGAGTTTGTGCTTCTGCTATGGAGGCATCCCAAACAGCCTTCTCCTTTTCTTCCACCATCCTTTTATTCTCTGTAGTCAATTTGGTCAATTTATTTCTTCTAAATTTATCTAGCTGGTCTATGGAAACAAATTTCTGGGGGTTCCACTATGCTTCTTATAAGGCTACAAGCTGCTCTTATAATTTTTGCAGTTTAGCTTTAGCATGCTCAGCCCTTACTTCAGATATGACTAGCTTCCCCTTTGTGGAAATGAGATCTGATTGAATTACTATGACATCCTGAGGGATGTCAAATAGGGACGTCATTACTTTTCCTATTTGAAGTAATCTATCAACTACATCCTCATGTTCCGCAGGAGTCATTGAGGTCCCGGCAAGAGTTTGAGCATCTCGTGATCCTGAGAGATCTGCTGGTGGCACAACAGGTATGTTGAAAGATTCTTTGATGTGGTCAGAAACCACCTCAACAACTCCCAAGGCATTCTGGTGTTGCATGACCACCATAGTGGTCCCTTCACCAGTTTCTAACTACACCTAAAAAGATCCCATGTTTCTTGAGATCTATTGCGACCATCTACTTTTCCCTCCTCTTGTTTGAAAGGATAATTTACCCCTTGTGAAATCTAATGAAACTATAGGTTGTATGACATTATCAATGATGTGGAAGAGGTTTGCGTCATCATAAATTTCCCAACAGACCATCTCAGCCATGGACCTAAGATGGCTCATCGATGATCTGTAGTCTTGCGGCGGTGGTAGCTGATCCTGGCCTATGCTAGGCCCTCCTTCTTATTGTTGGCTAGGACCTATGGCTAGAGGTTGACTGGTCCCTACAAGTTGGATTGCAGGTAGTACATTCATCTGTTCTTCTTCTTCATCTGGTCTTAGCTCTTCACCAGTGCTCTTTCTTGGAGCTGGCACCTTTAACAATTTAGCATACGAAGCAGTTTGGACTTTTCGGAGAACATCATTTGTGTATCCTTGAATACTCGCATGTTGGCACAACTTTCTGATAAGATAGGGAAAAGGCAATGCCATCTTCCCTGTCTTTCATTCTTCAAATTGCCTCAGGATCTCCATCAAATATATATGGGGAAGGTTAGCATTAACATTGCCCATCAACACTGCACATCCTTTAGCCGCATACGTGGATATTCTTTTCAAGCCTTTTGTGGGGAAGAGGTGATATGTCCCAATTTTGAAATAAACTCTATCTTCTATCATCAATTCACCATATGCTTTATCTTTGCCATAAGCCTTCTCCAACCAATCCTTTCACACATCGGGGTTTGAACTGGTGGGTAACTGAGCAACGTGTGGTCGTGTATTCGAAAGGTTTAACACTTTCAAAATATCCTACGCAGAGAATTCAACTCTCACACCACAAATGTTAATAGTGGTGCCTTGCTCCCTATTGTGCCAAAATTAATACATCTCTCCTAAGTACCAGGCACCCTTTTCAGGGATATAGGCCATAAGGGAGACCCTTTTAGGTGATCCCTAACAGCCTCAGGAGTGAACTTTGCAAAGGATTCGAAGTTTAAGTACAAAATCACCACAGCGAATGTGGACTTCTCATGGATAGCCTAAACACACTCCAGGGGAAACGTGAGTTGTTGTCTCGGTTTAGGCGTAGCAACAACTCCTCCTTCTACCTGCCCGGATCGTCTGGTAGGAGGTTCATCTTGATGGATGCTGAATGAGTGCTCCTCCTATTCTGCATGTTGTCTGATAGGGTCTTTTCTTCCACCGCTCCGAGATCATTTCTTTCCACCATGGGCAGGACCCTTCTGCTATGCACGTTTTGGGACCATCTGTAATCACACGGGCCAAGCGTAAGTAAGGTTGCTTTGGAAATCAAGTTATACCTTACTACTTGCCTTAATTAAAGATCTTATGTTATAACGTGGGATCGTGCCCAAAAGTTTGTAATGATGAACCCTATAACTTAGGTGGTTTCCATTTTTTATTTCCCAGTATACCTAAGGGTTATATGATTTTTAGGCATAATTAGTCTAAGTGTTAAAGTTAATTATCTTAATTGATGTCCTTTGGGCAATGATAAATTTCAAAAAATTTAGACACTTTTTGGCAAGTGTCACTCCCCCACAACTAAACTAAACACTTTGGATTCAAGCAAGTTCAAATGGAATTAAAATTAGAGCACCAACGTGCAAGATATGAGTGAAAAAGAAAGGGTCACACAATCGCAAGTTGTAGAGAAAAATTTCAACAACTCCCCCTGCGTGAATGACAAAATGATGCTAAGTGTTGCAACGGGGGTACCTATTTATAGGTAAATAGGATGCGATATCATGTATGCAATGTCACATGGGATGCGATATCACGTACATGATAGCTCGTCCTTAGTGATGTGAGACACATGAGAAATATCAAAATTTTAATGATTTCTTTTTCAAAATTAACGTTGAAAATTGAGGACATTGGCTAGTATCAAGGATTTCTAGGGTAATTTTATTAATTCAAAAGGCATAATTAATGATAATGGTGTGGATTTCATCAATAAAACCTTGGGTGGTAAGAAAAAGGGTATATAATGGTACATTAGAACGTTGAAACTTAGAGGGATAATAGTAGGAAAAGAAAATTTATTGAAAAATTAAGCTAAGGGTAAGAAATTGTTTGTGTAAGCTATGTCCTAAGTGAAGATTACAAAAAATTACACAAGTGGATCCTCCCCAAAGTAGGTTCCAACCTATAATGCCCTTGTGTAAGCACACTTAAAGTGTTCGTGGGCACTAGAAGGGTTAAATGTAATATGCACTAACTTCACAAAACACACATATGTAAATATCACCAGAATGAGATAAAAATTCTATGCTACATGAGACACAAGCTACAATTACATGAATAGTGAGATGAGACAAACTATAGAAAGTGATCATAGAGATTGGGACATGAGGTAACTGACCCAGGGCACAATGAATCCTGCGTGTAAACCATGATTAAGGTTTCATTAACCCATCATTCTGAGATCAGGACCAAGTCCATTTCTCTAATCAGTGACATTGCATTGTTTCATCCCATGATGAGCAACTATGGAAGTACCATAATAATAGGTGTATGATCACTTGGTGTTTTATACAAGGGAGGAGTGATTTTTGTTTCATGGCACTCTTTTTTTCTTTTTCTTTTCTCTTTTTCTTTTTTTTTTCTTCTTCTTTCTTTTGAATTTTACTGAATCTAGAGAAGTCACCAACCTTTAGGCATGGGTGTTTGTCTTTCCAGTGGAACCCCCTAGAACAAATTTTGATTTTCAAATGCCCTTTTAATTACTCTTACTCCCATTTTCGTTAGATCTACAAGGATCTTATTACAACCATGTTGCATGATAACTTACACGAACAACACCAAAGAGAATCCACAAGTCCCCTTGATGTCACACCCTAATCATTTTCTATTGGTCCATCCTTTTTCATTCTGGGTACAATGAACAGAAGATTAATTTTAATTTTTAAAAATGTTAAGAATATCATTGTACCCTCAAACAAAACCTCTTATTTGTAGAGTGGATGAGTGGGTGTAATGGGCTCACTATTGAAATAATTGATCACTCATGACTTAATAACATAGAACAAACCTCAACCAATGATCCACATGAGTGTTTTATTTGTAGATGAGGTTACTTACAAAAATGTGAAAACACAAAAAGATAAAAAGATAAAACAAAAAATTGAAAAATGAAAAACTGGAAAACAAAAATTGAAAAAGCAAAGAAACTGAAAAATGGCTATTAATCCTACTTGTTACTAGAATGTGGGATATCCCCCATAACTGCACAGTTGAGGATGACAAGGATTAATAAATGGAAGATGAGAATCCTTGCATGTTGGAAGTATTGGAACTTGGCCATACTCATTCCCTTGGGGTTCACACACTTGATGGTAGTAAGCATAGTGGGGCACTTTATACGATGTAGTTCCTGGATAACAAGTTGACCCACTATGATATTTAGGACTGTGAGATGGTATGTAAGGATTAGGATGATGCCTCCCATGGTTGTGTTCATTGGGCCGTATGGTTGTTGGAGTGTTTGATGGTGGCCTTGATAAAGTTACATGAGGTGTTGGGTTTGAAGGTAAGGATGCACCATAGTGTTGGACTTGTGCTGAGTTGGAGGATGCAATGGCCTCAGAATTATGTTGTCCCTTCTTAAGGCTATGTTTAAAAAAGGGGCGCTTTTGATGTTGAGGGGGCCTCTTACTACTGTTGGTGGTAGTAGCACAAGTGTTATTCATGGGTTGTTGCTGTGGTGCAGGAACCTTAGGAATAGTTGGTGGCACTTTGGAAGAAGGGAAAGGATAAGAATGTTGAAAGTTAGGAGGAGTATAAGGTGCACAAGGTGGTGGTTGTGTTGGAGGCATGGGTTGATAGCATTCTGGAGAATGGTATTGTGGTGAGATAAAATGTGTTGTCTCAATTGGAGAAACAGGATGTTAAACGTGATAAGCATTTGGATTTGGAAAATATGAAGGGTGCCTCCAGTCTAAGGGTGGTCTCCCCCATGACTGGGATTGTTGCTACTATGATCAAACACAGTATCTCTGTACAAACTCTGGATGTAACGTGTTTCCCCAATGCTCATGTAAATGTAACAATATTGGGCATTGGCCCTTGGGTGATCGTATAGCCATATGTTGCATTCATACGTATGATTGGTAGTTGAGCACTTATTTCCTTCATTCTTTTTCTCTGAATGTCTACTATTTTTTCCCACTTCTTGGGTTGTGAAAACTCTACTCCAATATTGTTGATATATTCTCCATACTTTTGATACATCCATTCCAACATCTTATTGATCTTTGCCTCAGCTTCCTCTAACAATTGTTGTATTGGCAAAGATGATGTTTCCACCTTAAGATTGGTTGATTTCTCCTTTGTATGATCATGGACCTTTGTTAAGTTGAGGTTTTGGTCCCGTTGATGTTTTTCAACACTCACCCATCTAGCTAATTCTCCTTCTTCTTTTGCTACTTGCTTAATAAGCTCTTGGACTTGATGGGTTCGTAGTTTGTATAGTTGACCTTGGGCATATCTTCCTAACGTCTCTCTTCTTACATTATGTAGCCCATCAATGATATGGTACATTAGCCTTTCCTTCAAAAACCCATGGCTTAGAAATTCGTTTAACAGTGCATAATATCTTTCTAAGGCCATGTCGAAGGGTTCATGTTGTACTTGTTTCCATCCTTGGATTTGTTTCTTCAATGCTGACACTCTTGCGTAGGTTTGATATTTTTCGTTAAAGGCTTCTATCATTGTTGACCAACATTGTATATTATTTGGTTTTAACGATCTATACCATACTTTTGCTTGGTCAACGAGTGTCATAGGAAAGAGCTTAAGTTTTTGTCAACCATTATCAATGTTGTTCCATGTGCAGGCATCGTAGAAGACTTATAAATGTTGATGCGGAACTAAGTCATAGGCTCTTGAAAAGGTAGGGAATTTGTTTAAATCAAGCCTAGGTAGATGACTCTCTTTACGATGCGTATGTGAGATTTGAACAACCCCTTGTATTTGCATAAAGCTTGTAGTGGCCAGTGGGGGTTCATCTTCATCAGGTAAGTTATGTCTTCGTGTGTTGTGATGACGTTGTTTTTGTTCATTTTTATAAAAAACCCCCACTTCAGGTTGTATACTCCAATCTTCATTGTCATATAGTTTGTTGGTTCTCCAATGAACTTCCTCACTAAGTGTGGCATTATTATTATCTTGTAGGAGAGGCATTATGAAGTTGTGTGTGAATTACGTGTGACTTTTAATAATTATATTTATTTATTTTCTTTCTAAAAGATATATCGTTAAGTCCTTTACAGTGACCTTGTATGATATAACTAATCTAGATAACTAGCATCATCCCCAGCAACGGCGCCAATGATGAGTGGCGAGATACCCCTAGACTCAACCATACGAATACGATTGTTTTCACGTGCGATCTGGTTGAACTCCGCAAACGGACTAGTTGTGTCATCTAGATCGTTAACCTTACATCATAGTTCGCTGTCTTCCCACCTAGACTAGTATTATATTTGTCACGTATGGTTTAGTCTAGAGTGAGGTGTATGATGTGTTCCTAATTCTAACGCTACTCCTAAAGGTAGTGGAAAATAATATTAACTAAGCTAAGCTAGGAAGAAAAGGTAAGAAAATCTAATCTAGCCTAAGTGTGATGAGCAACCGTTCCTTGATTATTCGTACATATTTTGGACTTCGTGCATGACTACCACTGGGATTACCAAGTGCAAATCTTAGGTATGCCACTGGGATACCAAGTAGTCACACATAAATGCTCGTAATCAAGTCGTACTCATTCCGCGTTACTAGAAGATTAGGGTGAGAGAGAAAGCAGTAAATAACAAATAAATAAATAAATAAAGTGAAAGTTGCAATGATGAAGTAATCTTGATCTTTATTGCCGGTCATGTACACGTCCAGGTACATCACACTCGAATAAAGAATGTTATATAATTACATTCACCACACTGCGGGCAAACACGGAAAAATAATCTAACTCTAGAGGGATCAAAATGCTAGAGTTTCACTACAATCTAAAACTATTTGACAAATGAAGGAGAGCCGCTTCTTATTTATAGACATTGCGACAGACTGCAATATCACGTACGCAATATTATAAGGGAAGACACGATATTGTGTATGTGATATCGCGAGGGATGCAAGGGTTAGATTTCTCAAAATTATTGATCCCTATCAAAAGGAAAATCTGAATACATGACTATATCCCAAGAACCCTTCTACAAACATGTAGTAACAACCTTGGATCAACAAAATCAATCTTTGGAAGATCGAAATGCTAATCTTTATGTTGGGGTTATTGAGGTTGAGTGTAGCGAACATGTTAAAAATGACTATGTGAGTGGAACTACAAAAAATCCTATCTCTTATGCAGATCCCATCCAATCCTATCAAAGTTCTAGAGAAGGTGAAGAAAACTATGGAGACACCTTTCCTTATCAACAACATGATGGATTTTGTCTAAGTGATCCACCACCTTTAGGGGAAGACAAAGATATAAATAAGACCTTACCTCTTAAAACATTTGAAGGTGTGCTAAATTTTAACAATACATCCATGAAACATTCTCCTAGAAAAGCTATATCCGATGACCCACCAAGACCTAGACCTATCATTGAAACTTATATTAAGGAAAAACTTTATAGAAAACAATCAAGAAAGATAAAAGTAGGGCTTGATTTTGATAATCTTAAGAATCAACAAATTGTCAAGAGATGGTTCGATAAAAAAAATCCAGCTAAAAATTTTCAAGTAGGTTATCTAATCCTTAAGAGGGATAGAGCGTTTGGTCAAACTAGCCTCCAAACTAAGTTTTTCCCTATGTGGTCAAGTCCATTCCAAATTGGAGACATCATTACCCCAAATGTGTTTAAGATTGCTGATTTGCAAGGATGTAGGTTGAATAGGAATTTTAATGCATTTCATTTGAAACATTTCTACTCAGGTACCCCACGTGGGCATTTGGTAGATTCTTAGTTGCATTTTTTCTTCCGCCCTTTTTTTCTTTGCATTTCATATGTATATTATTGCATTTCTATATTTTTTTTGCATTTTCATCATTTCCTTCTTAGCATATTGTTTTGATTATTGTGTTATTCATATGATTTTAATAATCATTGGTCATTTGAGTTACTTGATATTGGGTCATCTTAACACCATTGGAAAATAATGTAGGTATAATATAACTTACTATTACTATTATATAATGCTATAAAATTTGGTTTATATTTTATTTTATACTGTAACTCTTTCCAATTGATTCCAAGGTTTCAGTTTATTTATTATGTTTGATTCTGGTGCATTTGATTTATACAAACTTATCATGCTATCATCATGATCATGTGAATGTAGGATATGCGATGTTGGAGAGTGGTTAGTCATAATTACTAGGTGACCTTGGAAAATTCTATCCTCTCCTCTCATAAGCCCAAGCCCTCAAGTATGATGATCCATGGCTATCCTGTGAACAACAGGGTGAAGTGTGTTCATTTCTACTTAAGAACCCTTAGCCACCCAGGAGACCTGCTATGATGTCACCAATCAAAGGCACATACACAAGGGTTGAGCTGTATCATGGGCAAAGTTTTCAAAAGGACCATGCTCTATGGTAGTGCAGTTAATCGGCTGTTGGAATTCCTACCTCAAGAATGAAGTACACCATCAGCAAAGTTTCCTTTCAAAAAAACAAAACAAAACAAAAAAATAAGGACTGTGTTCATTGGTAGTGTAATAAGTTCTTGAGTGTGATGGGGTCTGGTAGCAATCCTCACCCTAACCTCCGTTTCCCTTTTTAAATTTAATTTTTTCAAAAAGAAAAAAAAACCAAGGAAAAATCTGAAAGTTGTGGCTTACTATGATCTAACATGAGCTTTAGCTCATCCTCCTCATTAAGTTTTGTATAAGTTACTTGCTCAAAATAGTCTACATACTTTTACTGTTACCATGTGAGAATATTGAGAATGAGAGCTTAAGCATATATCTACATATATATATATATATATAATTATACATATATATCTATAGATCTTAAGATTCTAGTGGTTGTTTGGATGGCCTATGTCGGTGTCTCTTTCGATTATTTGATTATTTTGATCATGTTTAGAACATTATAGTTTACTTTCAAGTCTGCATTTTTGGTTTCATGTTGTTTTTGTTTCCCCATTTGTTGCATTTTCATTCAAAATTTTATAATCCTTGCACTTGCATGCAATCTATAGTTTGGGGCTAAGTGTAGAGGCCAACCTCACCCATGCTAGGCATAGGGCCTTGTTTGAACAAGTTTTATAAAAATAAAAAAATAAAAAATAAAAATATAAAATTAAAAAATTAAAAATAGAGCGTCATGAGCTTGCACATGGCCACTCTCCATGTGCTAGTGGGCTTCGCTGGCCCAAAAAAAAAAATAGATTTTAAAACATTGATCAAACATCCACCCATGACTTATGACCCATGATGATTATCCTGTTTTTTTTTTTGCAGCGATACGAGGAAAAAGGAAAAAATAATTCACGTCAAAGGTGGTTGGTAATTTAGGGTTAGGGTTTTCTCCTGTAGGGCCGCTATAAAGACGAAGGAAGCTAGAGTTTAGAGGCAAAGAGAGGGGGAGCCGACAGCCAACTCCTGCGCCTATTCTCTGACAACGATCAAGGGATTTTTAGTTCACCATCGGAGAGGATTTTCTGTTCAAACAACGAACATTTTTTTTTTTGTTGTTGTTGTTCAAGAGCCGCAAGTCTCTCGCAGGATTTTTCTGTTCAAGAGCTACAAGTCTTTCGTGCACGAAAAAGACGCATTTTCTTTCCTATTTTCTTTTCTACCCACAGTAGAGACCAAGCCAACACCGGGAAGACCAATAGCTGAATTTTCCTTAGCACTAGATAAATTTTTATTTTTAATTTGAATTTTTATTTTATGTTATATATTTTACTCAAAACTACACAAATGTTTAATTTTGATTTTTATATGTTTTTCGAAACATAACAGAACGCTCCAAAAATCAAATTTAAGTTTTTAATATTTTATTTAAAATATTGTTATTATTGTTTTGTCACATAGCCTTTTTAGCTGAGACTATTCCCAAGTTTCTGTACCCATATGGGAGGCGCCCTAGGCAGTAGTCTCCTAAAATGAGTTTTCACAAGTGTTGGCAGCATGTCCAAAATTTACGCATCAACAGATACTAGTAATCAACATGAAAGGCCCAAGCATTTTGAGTAGCAAAATGGTGGCAAAGGTGATGATAATGGCTGCAATGTTTCTTCTTCTGGTGGAGGGTGTGGCAAGAAGAATATTGATGCTGAAAAGGCCAGGGTGCACCAGAGATTTCTGCCAAGCGTATCTCGTCAAGGTCATCATGCTGTACTACTGGTGCAAGAAAGCCCCCGTCTGGTTGTTGCCCACATCCTGATTGATTATTGCCTGCCCAAATCAGATTCATTCTCTGTTAGAATTTTAGGTTCTTGCTAACGTAGTCACAGAGGTGGTGGTATAATAATGGTTGAAATGCTATGTTTCATTAATAAAGTAGTCACTAGGGCTTCCCAGGTTGATTTATGACCAACCATACATTCCATTTGTTCATTTATTCATCTGTTTATGTACCAAAATCACCGATGAAAATAACACCATGTTTATGATTTATGGTCTCCGTGGCAACTGTATTAGTTATAATTGTACAGTAGTAAAGTGAGTTTGGCAATCAAAATAGATAGCATTGTCAGATCATTGAGGTCCTCTATAAACAAATATAATGGTATCATTATGATTATTAAGATGTCCAACGCATACTTTGTGAAATCTGCGGTATCATTATGATTATCAAGATGTCTGACGTGTACTTTGTGAAATCTGCGATGCAGGGCAACAACAATGCAGATTCAAAATTGAATGGGATATATAATCTAAAGTATAGAAATAACTGTTTATTGATTTGTCAAGTTTAATATATTATTTATTGTTTATTCTAGTTGTTTTACTGTAAGAGCGAAAAAAAATTAGAAAAATGCATAGTCATCATTGCTCAATGTAACTTTTATTTCCACTAATTTTACCCAACACAGTTTTTATATGATTTATTCCGATTTTAAACGATCTCAATTCTACCCATCGGAAAAGATGTTTTAATCAAAGGTCCAATAACATAATCCAGTAACCTGTTCCTAAAATATTTTTCTGTAGATCCGTATGCTTGCGAATCACTCGAGAAGGGAATTCTTGCGAATCACTCGAGAAGGGACTAATACTTTTGTATGTAACAATTGTGGAAACATGCCTCCTACATTGTGACAATTGCGGAAACATGTCTCCTACGTAAACATGAAAAGTCCTAAAAACGATTCAACTTTCTAATGTAACAATGTGATAGCTTTGGAAATTTCTATTCATTGTTATCGGTAATGGTCTCATATTTTTCTAATAAATGGTAACTGGTTTCGGTGACTTACGGTTTCTTGATGGGAGAACACGGCACTAGGAATCAATTGCAGTATAGCAGTTCAGGTCCTTTTCACAGTCGCTTACAGTCTGCATACACCATCACCGCAGAGCGCCCATGTGAAAGAAGATCCAGAACATTCATCAATGGCATCAATGGCTGGAGGTCAGTTTGATCTATTTTTTCAAATTGATTTGTGCATTTTTGTTTTATGCACATTTGTAGATTAAGAGATCTATTTTTACATGCTTCCGCTTGTGCAATCGGGTTCTCGATTCACGTTAGATTTTTTACATTTGGTATCGGAGCATTTGGATCTCTGCCTTGATGCTTAGTTTTGTTTTTCTGGGTTTTCTGTGATTTCTGATTTTTGTTGTACTATTTCTGTCTGTGAATTTTTGCGATTTCTGAGTTTTCTACGATTTGCGGCAATTGTTCACAGATATTGTAAGAACCGCTTGAGGTTGAATCTGTTCACAGATATTGTAAGAACCGCTTGAGGTTGAATCTGCTACTGTGTTTTTGAACTGTTACAATTTAATTTATTCACTGGATGAAGTTTTATTACATGCGACTTTTTACACATGTTTCCAATTCACTATGTAAAGATTTTGGAAACGATAGAAGGTCTGTCTTAAATTATTGTTGATCGGCAATTTACAATTTCAGGAATTATTGTTGATCCATTGGCATTCCCTCATGCGAGTGCGTGCTTTGTTAGGGTTTCTGGCACTTCCTAATTATGAATTTCTTCAAGCATTTAGAAAATTATTTGTTTGTCATACCGTCTGTCCGCAACCCATTATTTTATTTGATGGTGATATTTTTCCGTTGCTTTGATGCCCATGTTGGAATCACCTTTTGAAATGTAGATAAGTTTAGTTTTTCTTATCATACAAATTCCATCAAAATAAAGCATATCCTCAAACTGGCAATACCGTTTTGCATTGGTATAACTGCTACACCCGTAACACAATAATAGAGTTTGATTAGTCTGGTAGCTTCATATTGTGCCTATTTCTGGTAATTGTGCTTCTGGTTTACAGAATTTTGAAAAATTGTTGTCATTCTGTGTTACTTGTTGTGTAGCACACATTCCAAACTAATAGAGAAAATAAATTTTCAGTTTCCATTTTAATATCAGATTTATAAAATTGTGTTCTTCTTCTCACGGTACCAGACGATTAAACTTCGTTTATTATCTATCTTTTCTGCTTTTAGGACATCTATTAGAATATTGCAAAAAGCAAGGAATTAAACAAGATCATCCCCATTTTCATAATGGGTAACAGAAGATATTATCTGCACACAAACCCAAACAACAAGTCTCCTCTGTACAATTTGCCATTGAATATATGCAACACGTACAATCTGTGATGAACACAGATTAAGGGAGACAGATTTGGAATATAAAGATGGCTTCATAATGGCTCTGGGGAGAGGACTTTCTTATACCCTTAAGTTGATAAATCATGAAAACCATAGGAACCTTTCACTTAGAGCAGCATGCCCAAAACGTGGTAGATCCATGAATGATGATGAAAGATTTCATCAATGATTTCTAAAACATCATCTTGTAAAAAAAACATTTATGGGTGATTTGGATTCCCTCTCAAGGTAGCTGATATGCTTTATTTTCATTTTCTAACTTGATGTAAAGCCTAATTTCTTTTTAACTATTCCCAAGATCGAGGTCCTTTTACCTAACAGACAAACACCGCACCGGCACCCTTACAACCTTTTTTAGCAACTTCAGTAACCAGCACTTTTTAATGAATTCAATAACCACCATCCTTTTTACGTTGGACAACGCATGTATACATATTTTTGACATTATACAATTTGGTGATAAATTCACAAGTGGTGCCGAGTTATATTTAAAAGTTGACATGTTTCATGAATCAGCAATTCAGGCCAGTTATATTTAAAAGTCGCAAAAATATTATTAAATTTATTGACTTCTTTCTAGAAATAAGATTTATTATAAAACTTGTGTGGACCCAACTCGGGTCCACAAAATTTGTTTACCAAATTGGTAATTTATCACCTGACTTAGAAAACTATGCTTCAGATATACAAAAATGTTTTAAATCATGTGTAGAAGTATAGTTTATGTTAATGGCATGAAGAGCATACACAGAAATTGCCGAGGAATTCATGAGAGATTTTCAGATTCCGTTCCCCATGCAAACAGTCCAGAGGGCAACTATTTTGCCCGAAAAATTTCATGTCCAATTAGAAACCCCAGGGTGGGACCCAACAGTTTTTCCTAAAAATTTTATGTCCAATTAGAAATCCTAGGCCATTTATTAAAAATTGTCAATGTCATACCGTTACACCATAGCAAGGATCCTTCTTTTGTCTTATGAGTAACTTTATCACCACAACCATAGCTAAATGCTAACAAAGCTTGATTAGGCGATTCGAATTTGAATTTTCCTCCAACAACATATAAGAGGAAATAGCAATAGGAAATTTGAATGAATATAGGGACAACCTAATAAAATTAGGATAACCTAGCCAATTGGAGAAGCCAACACTTTATTGAGCATGGCAACAGCATAAGGGTCTTTAGATGAACAAAAGTTTAACAATTTTCAAGTTGTTGTGTTTATGCTAGAACTTAGATCTTATGACTTCAAAAATAAACACATTAAGATCAATCCAACTAATAGTTCCTATGAAAGCCCTTAAGATCAGTCAAACATATTTTAAATTTGAATATAAAACTTAACAACTTTTGGAAATCACAATTTTCCTATTAAGTTTATGATAACATTTATAGATTAAAAAAAGTATCCAAACCATTTGGAAACTAGAAACTAGAAATCTTGAGTACATCTAGGAAATCACAAAGGATTTGTTGGACGGTTACAAAGCCTTAACATATTTTTGAAAAGACTGAGGAGTTAATGGTGAAACTCAAATCCTTTTGGACATTACATTGATGATTCTATGATTTATTTGAAAGATAGAACAGGTGGCTGCCTTCGACTGAAGTTTTATCTCAATATATATCACAATTTGGGAGAAATCCACTCAGTAATTTCATAGATTTTTTTAGTCTTGAAATTTTATGAGAACAAATAATAGTGAATGATTAGATCATTTCTCCCTCATCTCTCAATGTTATCAACTCTCAAATTTGCACTACTAGAATCACTCATATTTTTAATAGATTGGAAAAAATATAACATAACTTCAGGTTTTGGATATCTTTTGTAGTACTTTCTTTCTCCAAATTGTAGAGAAATTCCTAAGCTTTCCAAAAATACAAGTTTTATTACCTGATTCATTATAAAGTTGAGATAACTAAGTAATTCCTTTTTTGCCTACAATTCCTTCACTTGGTATCAATATTATTGTTGTAATGTCCCAAGTAAATATTATCATATTATAGTATGGATGGAACCTCATTTTCTAGATTTTTCATGTCTCATTTCCTATTTCTCATTTTATGTTTCATGTTGTGTATTTTAATTTATGTTGCAATGCAAGGTTTGGCTCACATATGTAAAAATTTCTCGTAATGAAAAATTTCAAATGTAAGCCTTTATAGTGCCAAAACATGGCTAAATGAAAAACTTTGAGCTAACTGATGAGTGGTAAGGTACCCCTACACTCAACCATATGAATACGAGTGTTACATGCATGATCCAGTTGAACTCCGCAAATGGACTAGTTGTGGCATCTAGACAATTACCCTTAGGTTGTAGTTCACTGTCTTTGCACCTGGACTAGTATTATCTTTGTCACATATGATTTAGTACAAAGTGAAGTGTATGATGTGGTGTCTAATCTAACACTACTCTTAAAGGCAATGGAAAGTAATATTTACTAATCTAGAAGAGAGAAGGTGAGAGAATCTAAACTAGCCTAAGTGCGATGAGCATCTATTCCTTGATTATCCATACACATCTTGGACTTTGTGCATGACTACCACTGGGATTACCAAGTGTAGATCCTAAGTACACTACTGGGTTACCAAGTAGTTACACTTAAATGCTCGTAATCAAGTCATACTCATTCTGCGTTTAATAGAAGTTTAAGGGTGAGAAGAGATTAACTAGGAAAGTAGTAAATAATAATTAGTTAAATGATTAATCTAAGTGAATACTGCAATGATAAAGTAATCTTGATCTTTATTTCTGGCATGTGCATGTCCAAGTACATCACACTCAAATAAAGGATGTTGTACAATTACAACCACCACACTGCGGGCATACATTGGGGGCAAAATGAAGAGAAAGAAATTAAAACACTTAAACTAACTTATCTACTAATGTCTAACTGATTCATCTACCTTTTATTTATAGATTAGGAGACAGGCTGCAATATCTGCAATATCGCAATCGCAATCGCCTAAATGACGACTCATCATACCTCCACAACTAAATGAAAACTCGTCCTCGAGTTACAGTGATTACATAGTGGAATGAAAACTCATCCGTGAGTTATAGTGATTACACAGTGAATAGGTATGCAATTATTGGATAGTGAAAATGGGGTTATTCTACAATGTGGAATGAAAACAAAAAAAAAGGCACAACACAAAGAATATGCTACAACTACAAAATTGGTGGAACTCATGTAGTTCCTAGTGGCGGTGGCTCCTCCATTGGTGCTTTCCCTTTGTCTTGTGCTTCAGGTTTTGAGACATGATGGCGTTGGAGTATGGCCTAGAGCTTCTCCTCTTTGGTCTGAGGGCCTTGTGTTGTCCATGCTAATGTTCTGATATTTGACAGAGTTGACAGTTCCCACGGACAGGGTGGTTGCAAAAACATTCGATTGGCCTTAACATACCAAGCTGCAAATACCTGTCATTCCTCTTCATAGGCTTTAGCTTTTTCTCTATACTCTTGAAGATTTGCAAGCCATCGAGCCAAATTTGTTACAAAACCTTTTTAACCTTGGTAGCTTGCCTTCACCACCTTAAGTTTAGAATTTGCAATCTCCAATTTTTCGAATAACTTCTTGCGTTCTACAAATTCTACTTTGTATTTTCCATAGGTGGTTACTACTTGTTGTCACAGCTCTATCCTTGGGCACCCTGCTGTTAACATGGCAAGGTTGGGATATCGCAAGTTTGCCAACTCCATATATTTTTTCAGATCCTGAATCTGCAAGTCCCAATTTTTAACTTTCGCTTGGTGGGCAAAGGCATATGTGTCCAATATGGCTCACTAGTTAGTGTGTTAGGGTTGATGTGGGTCTTGGCCATATGGATCTTATTTTCAAGGATCTATTTGTACATCCCCACATGATCTCGGAAGTGCCTCTTCAACTTTTCATGCTATTTAGCCTCATTTTGCCACGTGCTTATTTCCATAGCTATCTTTTTTTGGATTGCATGTACCTCCTCCATTGAGAGGGTTCTATTCTTCCTAGCTAAATGACTTATGTCTTGGTTGACCTAGATAAATTATTCTTGCAACTGATGAAAGTGCTCTTCGAGAACATTCTTTTGCTTCTCCACAGCGGTCAACTGAAGGTTGTCGGCAACAAGTTGCTTATTTTCCTCCTATAAGGAATTGAGTGCCTTAAGATGTGTATGAGCTTACGCTTGTGTTGTAGAGGAATCCCAAAAAACCTTGTCTTTCTCTTTAACCACCTTTTTATTCTCCATTATTATCTTGGTTAGCTACTCAGTTCTAAAATTATCTAGCTCGTATTTGGGCACAAATTACAAAGGGTCGCATTGTGTTGCTTGTAGGGCCACAAGTTGTTCTTGTAATTTCTGCACCTCTATTTCAGCATGGTCGACCCTCACTTTTGTTAAAACCAGCTTCCCCTTCATGGAAATGAGGTCTGACTAAATTGCTATAACATCCTAAGGAATGTCAAACAAGGACATCATGACTTGTTGTGTTTGTAGCAATCGATCAAGCACATCCTCATGTTCCATAAGAGTCATTGAGGTTCTGGCTAAAGTTTGAGCATCCCATGCTCTTGTGAGATCTACCAATGGCATAAAAGGTACATTGAATGATTCTTTGATTTGTTATGCGATCACTTCTATAGCTCCCGTGCAATCCTGGTGTTGCATGACCACCATAGTGGCCCCTTCACTAGTTTCTAATTGTACTTGGAAAGATACCATGTTTCTTGAGATTTGTTGTGACCAAACACTTTTCCCTCCTCCTATATGGATTGAAACTTTTCCCATTATACGATCCAAAGAAACTGTGGACCAAATGACATCGTCAATGACACAGAAGATATTTGTGTCATCACGACTTTCCCAATTGACCATCTCAGCGATAGCCCTGAGATGGCTCATCAACAGTCTCTAGTCTTACGATGGTAGTTGATCCTGGCCTGCGCTAGGCCTTGCTTCCTATTGCTGGATGGGTCCTGTACTTGGAGGTTGGATGGGTCCTGCAAGTTAAGTTGCAGCTAGTCCAACCATCTATTCTTCTTCTTCTTCTGGTCCTAGCATCTCGCTAATGATTTTCCTTGGAGCTGGCGACTTTAACAATTCAGCATATAAAGTAGTTTGGGCTTTTTAGAGGACATCATTCATGTATCCTCTGATACCAGCATGTTGGCACAGCTTTTTGATAAGATAAGGAAAAGGTAAGGCAAGCTTCCCTATCTTCCATTCTTTGAACTACCTCAGGATCTCCATTAAATATAGATGGGTCAGGTTAGCGTTAACCTTTCCCATCAGCACTACACATCCTCTTACCACATACGTTGATATTCTTTTTAATCCCTTTGTGGGGAAGAGGTGATAATTTTCAATTTTAAAGTAGATCCTCTCTTTGGTCGTCAACTCACCAAATGTCTTATCTTTTCCATACACCCTTTCCAACCAATGTCGTCACACATCGGGGTCTAAATGGGTGGATAACTGAGCAACCCTAGGCACTGTATTTGGAAGGTTTAATACTTTTAAAATGGCCTATGTGGAGAAATCAACTGACACACCACAGATGTTGACAGTGATGCCTTACTCCCTGTTGTTTCATAATTGGCACATCTTCCCTAGGTACTAGGTGCCACTTTCAGAGAGGGTAGGCCATAAGGGAGACCCTTTGAGATGATCCCTAATAGCCTCAGGAGTGAACTCTGCAAAAGATTCAAATTCTAACTCCATAATCACAATAGCGAATATGAACTTTTCATGGATGGCCTGAACACAATCTTGGGGCAATGTGAGATGTTGTCCCTATTTAGGCACTATTGTAGCTCCTCCTACTGCTTGCCTGGACTATACAATAAGAGGGTCCTCTTGATGAATACTAAATAATTGTTCCTCCTATTCTATATGTTGTTTGGTAGGGTCTTATCTTCTGCCTCTCCTAGGTCTTTTGCTTCCACCTTAAGCAGGACCTTCTTGTTGTCCATGTTTCGAGGCCATCTACAATCACACGAGGCCAAGCATTAGTAAGGTTATTTTTGAGATTAAGTTATACCTTACTTCTTTTCTTAATTAATGATCTTATTTTATCTCCATGTGATATTGCCCAAAAGATTGTAATAATGAGTCCATTTTACTTAGGTGGTTTCCAGTTTTAATTTCCCAGTGTACCTAAAGGATGAAATGATTTTTTTGGCATGTTTCATTCTTAATTTATAATTAATTACCCTTAATAATATCCTTTGGGTGATGATAAATTCAAAAAAATTTAGGCACTATTTGACAACTGTCTCTCCCCCATGACTAAGTTGAACACTCTGGGTTCAAGTAGGTTCAAACAAAATTAAAATTGAAGTACCAGTGAGCGAAATATGGAGATGAAAGCAAGGGTCACACAATCACAAGTCATAAAGAAAAATTTGAAAAACTCCCCCACATGAATTTTGAAAATGATGCTAAGTGTTATAAGGGGTCACCTATTTATAGGTTTGGAGGGATGCAATATCACGTACGATACATCACGTATGTGATATCACGACCCTAGTGACATTGGGCACCACCACAAAAAATACCAAATTTTTTAGGGATTTTCTTGAAATCAACATTGTAACTTAGGATATTATTCTATTGTTAAGGGGTTCAAAGGTAATTAGATGGTTTTGAAGGCATAAATAATGATCTTTAAGTTTTATCAATGAGGACCTTGGGTGGTAAGTGAGAGAAAAAGGTCATGTAATGGTACACAGGAATGTTATTATTCAGAGGGATAGTTAGTAGGGAAAGAAAATCATTTCAAAATTATGCTGAGGGCAAGAAATGGTGTGTGTGAGCTATGTCATAAGTGAAAATTACAAAGGATTACACAATTGGGTCCTCCCCAAAGCAGGTTTCAACCTATATGCCCTTGTGTAACCACACTTAAAGTGTTTGTGGGCACTAGAAAGGTAAAATGTAATCTGCACTAATTTCACAAAACACACACATGTAAATATCACCAGAAGAGGTAAGAATTCTACATTACACACGACATGAGCTACAACTACACGAACAGTGACATGAGATGAACTAAAGAAGGGATTGTAGAGATTGGAAGATGAGGTAACTAACCCAGGGCATAGTGAATCCTGCGTGTAAATCATGATTAGCATGTTATTAACCCTTCGTTCCAAGATCAGGACCAAGTCCATTCCTCTAATCAATGACATCACATTGTTTCATCCCATGATGAGCAACTATGAGAGTACCAGAACAATAAGGCATACAATCACTTGGCATTTTATTCAAGGGAGGAGTGATTTTTGTTTTGTGCCACTCATTTTTCTTATTTTTTTTGAATGAATGAATCTAGAGAAGCTTCCAACCTTCAGGCATGAGTGCATGTCTTTCTAGTGGGACCCCCTAGAACACCATTGGATTTTTGAGTGCCCTTGTGATTACTCTTACTCCCATTTTTCATTACATCTACAAGGATCTTAGTATGACCATGCTGCATGATAACTCCCACAGGCGTCACCAAAGAGAATCTGCAAGTCCCCTTGATGTCACATCCCAATCATTCCCTCTTGGTCCATCCTTTTTCATTATGGGTACAATAAACACAAAATTAATTTTAAGTTTTAAAAGATGTCAAGAATATCACTGTATCCTCAAACAGAACCTCTTATTTGTAAAATGGATGAGTGGATGTAATCGGCTCACTGTCTACATAATTGATTGCTCGAAACTTGATAACATAGAACACACCTCAACTAACGATCCACATGAGTGTTTTATTCATAGACGAGATTACTTACAAAACATAAAAGACAAAAAGATAAAACAAGAAAATTGAAAAATGAAAAACTGAAAAACAAAAAGTTGTAAAATTAAAGAAAATGAAAAAAGTGTCATTAATCCTACTTGTTACTAGAATGGGGGGTATCCATCATAACTAAATAGTTGACGATGAAAAGGATCAATAAATTAAAAATGAGGATCCTTGCATGTTGGAAATATTTGGACTAGATCATATTTACTGCATTGGAGTCCACACACTTGATTATAGTAAGCATAGTGGGGCAATTTATGAGATTTGGTTTCCAAATAACGAGTTGATCCACTATGATATTTGGGACCATTAGATGATATGCAAGGATCAGGATGTCACCCTCCATGGCTGTGTTCATTGGGCCATATGTTTGTTGGAGTGTTAATTGGTGGCCTTAATGAAGTAACATGAGGCGTTGCATTCAAAGATGAGGGTGCACCATAGAGATGGACTTGTGATAAGTTGGAGGATGTAGTGGCCTTGGAATTATGTTGTCCCTTCCTAGGGTCATTTCTAAAGAAGGGACGCTTTCGATGTTGGGGAGGCTCCTCACTGCTGTTGGTGATAGTAGCACAAGTAATGTTTGGGGTTTGTTGCTATGGTGCAGACACCTTAGGAATAGTTAGTGGCGATGTAGAAGAAGTGAAATGATGAGAATATTGAAAATTATGAGAAGTGTAAGGTGCACAAGGTGGTGGTTGTGTTGAGGACATGGGTTGATACTATTGAGGAGAATGGTATTGTGGTCAGATAGGGTATGTTGGCCCAATTGGACAAATAGGGTATTGAACTAGGTAAGCGTTTGGGTTTGAATGATACAAAGGGTATCTCTAGTCTAAGGGTGGCTTCCCCATGACTGGGATTGTTGCCACTGTGATCGAACACAGTATCTCTATATGAAATCTAGATGTAACGTGTTTTCCCAATGCTCGTATAAATGTAATAGGATTGGGCACCAGCCCTTGGGGTGATCATACAGGAAAATGTTGCATTCATACATATGATTGGTAGTTGAGCTCTTATTTTCTTCTTTCCTTCTTTTTGATTTTCTACTAATACTTTGTCCTGCTTCTTAGGTTGTCAAAACTCTATCTCCAATAATATCAATATATTCTCCACACTTTTTATATGTCCATTCCAACATCTTATTAATCTTTTCCTCGACTTCTTCTAATGATTTTTGTATTGGAAAAGATGCTTCTTTCTCCTTATGATGTGTTAATTTCTCCCTTTTATGATCATGGACCTTTGTTAAGTTGAGATTTTGGTCCCATTGATGTTTTTCAACACTCTCCCATCTAGCCATTTCTCCTACTTCTTTTGCTACCTGCTTAATAAGCTCTTGGACTTGATGGGTTCATAGTTCATATAGTTGACCTTGGGCATACATTCCTAAGGTCTCTCTTATTTTATTATGTAGCCCATCAATGATATGGTACATTAGCCTTTCCTCAGAAAACCCATGGCCTGGACAATTGTTCAACAGTGCATAATATCTTTCTTAGGCCATGTCCAAGGGTTCATGTTTTTCTTGTTTTCACTCTTGGATTTGTTTCCTCAAGACTGACACTCTTGCGTAGGTTTGATATCTATCATTGAATACTTCTACCATTGTTGGCCAACGTCATATTGAATTTTGTTTTAATGATCTATACCATACTTTTGCTTGGCCAACAAGTGTCATAGGAAAGAGCTTCAGTTTTTGCCATCCGTTATCAATGTTGTTCCATGTGTAGGCATCGTAGAAGGCTTGTAGATACTGATGTGGATCTAAGTCATAGCCTCCTAAAAATTTAGGAAAATTATTTACATCAAGCCTAGGTAGACGGCTCTCTGTACAATGCCTATGGGAGATTCAAACAGCCTCTTGTATTTGCGTTAGGCTTGTAGTGGCCAGTAGGGATTCATCACGGACTTGCCTACATGACTAAGTGCGATGAGCATCTATTCCTTGATCATCCATACACATCTACCACTGGGATTACCAAGCACAGATCCTAGGTACGCTACTAAGTTACCAAGTAGTCACACTTAAATGCTCATAATCAAGTCATACTCATTCCATGTTTAACAGGAGTTTAAGAGTGAGAAGAGATTCACTAGGAAGGAAATAAATAAGAATTAATTAAATGATTATTCTAAGTGAATGTTGCGATGATGAAGTAATCTAAATCTTTATTTCTAGTCATGTGAATGTCCATGTACGTCACACTCGAATAAAGGATGTTGTACAATTACAATCACCACACTGCAGGCATACACTAGGAGGAAAAGGGAGAGAAAGAAATTAAAATGCTTAAAATAACTTACCCACTAATTTCTAACTAATCTATCTACCTCTTATTTATAGGTGAGGAGATAGGCTATGATATTGGGTATGTGATATCATAGTTGGGCTACGATATTGTGTACATGATATTGCGGTCACCCAAATGACGGCTCATCACCAACCTTGTCTATAAATACAATCTCTCGCAAATTTTCTTAGATTTAACAATTCTCTATCAAATTCTTAATCTCATAATCAAAATTCTCAATCTTATAATTAGAACCTTCAATTTCTCAACCTCTATTGAATATCTTGCTCATTGTAAGTTCAATTTTCATTTAAGATTTTCACTTTCATCAAAGTTCTCTAGCAAAGCATCAAAGATAAAAAAGATAAGTATAAATATTATTCTCAAAATAATGAATATGATCAAAGAATTATGCTTTCATGACCTGTTCAGATTTGAAGTTGAATTTATATGAATGTTTAGCTTTCACAAGTTGCTTATGTATCTTATAGAATAAATTTTGCAATTTTCCTAATTCTTTTCACAAATCTAAATGAATATTCTTCTTTCTAGTATTAAAGCAATCAAAATCTTCCAATCTCAAAGTAAAATGACATCAGAATCATTATATCATAGCATTTGGAATTTTTAATTCTTTGCCTATTTCTCTACATTGATTCTTCATGTTCAATGTTAAATTTTTAAACAACTATATCAGAATTACATTTGCAACATCAAAAATTTTACTTGTGCATACACTAATGATGATCTCAAAGCTCCAAGGTTCAAAGCTTTGGAAAATTGATGTAAGAGAGCTACTTTTCGTATTCCAAAGCTAAAAGGTTTAAGATACATCCACAACTATCTATAATTATCCTCAATTTTTTAGTTTCTTACATGCAAATTCTTACAATTTACATTTCTTTTTAAATATCCTCATCTCTCTTAATTTTCACATAAGCTCACATCTTCTCTCATCAAAGCCACAAGAAATCCTAAGATCTATCTTCCTTAAAGCCTTTCAAGCTAATATTTAGATCTTTCAAGCTATTTCAAGTTAGTTCTAACTTAAAATCTATTTAAAATGAGTAGAGATATTCCAAAGTGCACAATAATCTTCAATGGAAGCCAAGACTTCACCTTCCAGACAAAGCTTATGAGGACTTTACTCCAGATCAATGAGCGTTGGAACATTATGGACCATGGATATCAATAATTTACAAATCTGAATGCTTTGAATAGATAGAAAAATAGAAATCTTTAAGAAGATAGAAGGAAGGACACCTTAGCAAAGATTATTATTTGCACATTAGTTTCAAAAGCAATTGGTTTAAGAATCATAGACATGCCAAATGCTCAAGAAACTTTGGATCTACTACATCAAGATTATAAACAAGCTTCCATAGCAAACATTTAAATCAAGAAATTGAGGTCTAGAAAAGAATTTGAAGATCTTATACTTAGTAGAAATGAAAACATTGAGAAATTCTTTGCTAAGATGTATTCTTGCATAATAATCAAGTTGCATATGGATGTCAATATAGTAAAAGACAAAAGTTAGATAAAATCATTCATGTTCTATATAATGATGGAAGGTTCAAACATACTATGATGAATATTGTTCAAAATAAAGACTTAAAATATATTACAAATGATAAATTAGTGTCTCAAGTTATAATTTTGGAGGATTTGAAAAGGAAAGATAATCAAAGCCAAAATAAACAACTTTATTTTCTAAGAAATAATAGAGGAAGAGGTAGAGGTAGAAGTTCACATTTTAAAGATGAAAGAACTTAAGATTCACATCAAAATCTAAATTCCAAATTCAAAAGTTTAAGAGGAAGAAGTAATTTCAAAGGAGGAAGAGGCCAAAGAGGAGGAAGATTTAATTTCACTCCATGAAATCAGCATGAAACATCATCATCAAATATTCCATAGCACAAACATTGTAAGAAGAAAGGACATTATGAAGATAAATGCTAGTGGAAGGTACAATTCACTTCCTATAGTCCAAATGATTCATCAAATCCAAGTGATGACTCTTCTCAACCTCAAAGAAACTCTCAAGAATTACAAGATCAATAAAAAGGCAAAGATTCAAACTTCAATTTTGCTACATACCAAATGATCAGAGAAGTTACTCCTCATACATGGATCATAGATAGTGGTTGTTCAAATCATATGATTCCATTTAAAAAAAATTAATTAGTTATACTCCAAGTAGTACTATTTGAAGCATTAATGTAGGAAATGGTGCAAGTGTAAAGATAGAAAGAATTGGTAATGTAATGCTTATATTTCCTAATGGCCATAAAATTAATGTACATGATGTTTACTATGTTTCTCAATTATCAAGTTCATTGTAATCAATTGGTCATATTGTTAGTAGAGGAAATCAAGTGATTTTTCATGATGATCTATGTAATACTTCCAATGGTAATTTTATTATTGGAAAACTAAAAAGATGGAACAATCACATTTATTGTTTGGAAGTAATGTCTTGAAAAGGTGCTAAAGTTTTAAATACTCATATTTGTCAATCAAATCCTTCTCATGAATTTCTCCCAAGATTATGCCATTAGAGTTTAGGTCATGCCTCCTACCTCAACATTGAGAAGTCAATCAAGAATGATATTATCACATCCCCATTCCCAAATGGTGCTTTTGAATAATGAAGATGATGCCTCTTCATAACAAATATTATCATTATCATAACAAGACCCAAAATAGTGTGTTGTAATTGAGACCTGAAAGGGTGCATTGTAATAATGGATGTGTCTCTTGAGATGACCTTTGGGGGTTTGACCTAAGGAATTTATACTTAGGCTTTGATGAGACACGATATCATGTACGTGATATCGCGGCCTTCGCGATATCGCATAGTCCTCTGCGATATTGCGTATGTGATATCGTGGTTCACCATCAAATCTATAAATAAGAGGTGGCACTCCCCTTATTTCTCATTCTAGGCTTAAAGTAGGGAAACTCTGGCAATTTGATCACTCCAGAGATAGAATATTTTCCATGTTCCTACAGTAGGATTCCCCAAAAGAACGGATCTTTATTCGAGTAGCTTTGTACCTGAACGCAAGTTGTGTACAGAAATAGAGACAAGCTTTGTGGATAAACCTTCCAATGCATGGAATAGATTTATTACATGTTATTTCTTACCTATTATTTATTACCTACATTAGCATGGCATGAGTATGACTTGATTACGAGCATTAACCAATGTGTACGGCTAATCAAGGAATCGACTACTCATCGCAATTAGTTTCTCTCACCCTTGTCTCCTAGAACGTGGGATAAGTACGACTTGATTACGAGCATCTACGAATGTGTATGGCTAGTCAAGGAATCGGCGTCTCATCACATTTAGGCTAGTTAAGTCCCTCAGTATGACCACTTTGAGCATGTGCGTTACGTGTGGTGATCCCAGTAATTATTAACATTTGGTAGCCACAATTGCATAGTTTAGGGTGTGTACAGTAAGTGGGAATGGATGTTGATGCTACTTAATTTAGACTTAGTCTTTAGTTAGAGTTAGTTAGCTCTCTCAACCCTTCACCTTGATAGCATAGGAGAAAAACTAGAAAATACTATAAAAATCATATACCTCGGACTTACTTAACCATACGTTGTGACAGCTACAAGTAAGTCTGGAAAGACAATGAATGATTAACCCCAAGTGTTCCATGGGGCGCATAGGCATTTAGTCTATGAAGTTTGACTGGATCGCGTGTGCTACACTCGTTTCGCATGGTTGAGTGTAGGGGTACCTTGCCACTCATCATTGGCACCGTTTCTAGGAACTAAGTGTTTGTGCACTGAATAGAACATAAGGGATATCACTCACATCGTTGTGAGCCTAAACAAACATTTGGGTTAATCAAGATAAAATTTTATATAATGGTAAATTAGCGTACCAATAACAATGCCTTCTTCTCATAAGAGCAACTCGCCACCTAAGGACCACACACAAGACAGTCGGCAACATAAAACACATAACCAAAATCAGCCAAGTCCTAAACAATATAAGATGATAGATACTTATCCTGATGAGTACATACCTAATTTTACTTTTATTCTCCATCAAGATAAATAGTTGCGATGAAGAGATTTGCAAGGTAACATTGTGTTACCCCTATACCGTTCAATCTCTCACATGCCTTTCTGTGCATTGGCACAGATAGGCATGACTAAACTATTTGCTAAATACATTGTGGAAGACTTTGATATGAGGGATTATTATCCCAAAGATGACCAACGTATGAGAGACTTACAATAGGAGAGTCAACATGCATTATTGAAGGGCAAGGTCCCGCACATCCTTAGCGAAATAGGAGATGAGGAACCCCTTGTCACGAGTTCTTTAACAAATGATGTTCCCCCTCGTAACAATGGTGAGGAGGTTGGGTATTAGAACCTACGATAAATGATACATATCCCTGAAACACCACAAAATTTTGAGCTTGGTACTTCTCTAGCAAGAAGTAGGTCCCTGCAACCCATGGACAACCACGGCTACATTTGGTGTCATACATTGCAACTTTGGGGATCAAAATGCTTAGTTTTCACTAAGTATGCAATATCACTGTATACACCCAACGTCTACACCTGACACCCATAGCGTATACGCCCAGCGTAGACATCCAACTTACATGCCTGACGTACACTCCACATGTACGCTCGGCGGGTATGGCAAATGTTTACGCCCGACATGGAATCTCCAAAGACAAAATGAAGATAGCACCGAAGAGTAAGAATTGAAGCAAGTCGACAACCATCGGCGTATACGCCCAGCCATTGTTGGCGTATACGCTCAGCGTGTACGCCCAGCGTCTGTAGCATCTCCACCCAAGTTCACACCCACCCAGCACGTCCAGCGTATACGCCCAGCATGTATGCCAGCCTGATGTTGTGTATATGCCCCATGTATACACCCAGCAGATGTAATATGTTGTATATTTATAAATTGTATGCAGCCGGTCAACGCACCGTGTGTCTCCTAACCCGAGTCTAGCGTAACAACTGGTATAAAAACCCCACTTTTCCACTTCATCGAGGTCGGTCGGTAAACATCCCAGAGCATACCAGAGACATTTATGCTATGCACCAGAGCTAAAACCCTCTTACGCTAGAAAGCCCTATACGCCATGCACACGGTCTCTATGCTCCACCTACCTTTTGAACCAGCTGAGTCATCCCTGCATCCACCAAGCCTTTTCGTCCGCCTTGTGTTTCATCACAACTGCGTTAGACCGGTGCACTGTACTTTGACTCTGTAATACCATTGTTTATAGTTTACACTAATTTATTACATGTGTTTTTGTTTACGTTCATTTACATTTACACCCTGTCCGCATCTGTTACACTATTTACACTCTCGTTTATGCCCGTCACGCCGTTTACGCATAACCCAGCATGTAGCACTTCGGTATACATTTGGGTAAATCCTTGTCTGATCCACGTGCGGACCACCCAAGGTACTCTACCTTCGTGCATTCCAACTCGCCCTCAGGCAAAGGTAGGGTCTTTTGTGTGCGCGCTACAATCCCACAGTCTCTGTTTCCTTTCAGCCGAAGAATGACGATTTCAGGCGGTACAATCCCTAGTTCTGATGCCCATGAACATCAATTGTTCACAGAGCAAGAAACCACTCATGGTAAGGATGAGCACTTAGATCGTCACCATGATTGGGGCCATAGTAGCTGAAGAGAAGACAAGAAACATCATCATGGAAATGATTCCCCTTCTTCTTTCCCTTATTCACATCACTCACCCTCTCCTTCCACATCTGGGTGCAGCCACCATGAACATAAAGGTGAGGATAAAAGTAAAAAGATGAAAGGCCTCGATGGGAAAGTCAAGAGAGAGGACAAGGGCAAGGACATAGGAAGAGTAGGGAACAATGTAGACATCATAGGCATCATGAAAGAGATGATCATGATGAGCTCCTACTCACAACTTGATGTATGCTTGACATCACGGAGGCAGTTAGGATTCCCAAAAGGCAATTAAAGGATAGTCAGATCAAATGATTAGACATGAACAACATCCCATGATTTGAAAGGGGATATAATGCTGATCGACAAAATCATTTATGGGCATTTCACGATGCATGTGCCTTGTAGAATATAGAAAATGAGTGCCAAAAACTTAAGTTGTTCCCAAGGACACTCACCAAGGAAGCAGAGAGCTAGTACCGGTCCTTAGAATTGGAAACCATCAAGAGGTGGAGTACGATGCTAGAACTATTCAATGAAAAGTATCAAATGTACTCCAGAGTATCCAATTTGCATAAGAAGATCCAAGGCTAGAACCAAGGTACATATGAACCCTTGGATGTTGCCATGGCCTACTACTACAAATTCTTACATCATTTCCTGGGCCATGGGTACGCGCTGCGGGATCAACTTCGCCACATCGTGGATGGACTAAGGCATGAAACTAGAAGAACCCTTGGAACTTACGCCCAAGGGAGACTCTCACAACTTAGAGCCCATGAAGTACATAGTTTGTTGGAACAAGTTGCAAAAGAAGAGGGTGAGCTATGCAAAAGGGAAAGTGCAGAAGAGTAAAACTATGATTCCTCCCTTCGAACGGAGGGAGTGAAATTTTGTGATGAAGAGGATTAGTCACCAATCGAAGAGTTGGTGAACCGTAAAACCTTGCTGATCCAAAAGTTAACAACAAAAATAGCATCTAAGGTAGATGACGTATGGAGTTCCTTAGACTCTAAAATTGAAATTTTCTTAAAAATTGTAGAAGATTCTAAGGTTGAACAAAGTAGTGACAAAGGTAAGAAAAAGTGGAGAAATTTAGGCCCTGCACATAACAAGGGTAAGGGAAAAATCACTAACTCCAATGTGGCTGAGGACTCTCACACAAACGATCATGGTGGATGTGAGATCTGCCACTATGGTCATCCTAAGGGATGTTGCCCCATCATCTCACATCTATAGGAGTTTGGGGTGTATGCGCTTAATCCGAGACTCAACCAATGGCAAACACCCCGAAGGTTACCTTATCCAAAAGGTAACCCAAGGTAGTTCCACCAACCACTAACGTATTATGTAAGTGGAACTCCACCATAGCCCATCGAATAGCATTAGTAGTGGCAATACCCATAGTCATGGGGGATGCCACGACCGAAACATTAGTACCCTTACCGGTAGCCTAACCCTTATGGATATTATGTGTAGCTGCCGATTTCTCCAAGTGACTCTATGAGTCACTCAACCCCCAACCATCACTACCAAGTTCGAGAGTACTTCAAAAGGGCTCCTTCTCCTCTAGGAGACACTCCATACCCACACCATCCTCCTAGTCCATATGCACCTCTTCCATCACAAGTAGTTCCCATAACACCTCTTGCTCCAACAATGCAAGGGGAACTTCCTCCTCAACCGCAGCAACGTCATGCTGTGAGAGCTATAAATATTCAACCTACTACTAGTTTTGACAACTGTAAAAAGAGAAGATCTTACTTCAGAACCGAAAGCCCAGAAAAACTCTCACAACAACAAGTAATTGGGACTATGTACACTCTTTCATCATCTAACAATTCGGAGCACCCTTCCATCCAAAATTAGAGATTAATGCATACAATTATGTTCACGCATATCGTAACTGATTGGATCAAGGTAGGCTACCTTCTCAAGAAACTAAATGACCCTGGGAGTTCCTTAATCTATTTATAGATCGTTGGAAATGAACCACATAAGGCTCTTCTTGACTTAGGTTTCGGAGTTAACTTAATTTCATGAGAGATGTATCACGCTTGAAACCTGCCCCAACTTAAGAAGAGAAACATTCAACTAGAGTTGGTAGATCAGTCCATCACCATTCCCTTGGAACTGGTGGAGGACATCATTATCATTGTGTGTGGTTGGTCTTACCCAGCTAATTTTCTAGTGATTGAAGTGAACAACAACGAAGGAGACTTCCCAATTATAATGGGAAGGGCATGGATTAGTACAGTAGACGCATGCCTTAGAATCCACGATCTTTCCTTGGAAATTTCTAAGATAAAAATTTGTGAAAAGATCAAGAAGAGGAAAGTTCCATGCATCACATACAGTGATTCATCGGGTGATGACATGGAGGAAATGCCTCCATGTGACAGGTGTGCCCTTGAAAATTTGCAACAAAGATGCCTGTATGTAGCAACCATACAAGAAGTAGTAGATACCTCGTGGTTGACAACTACTAAAAGGAGCAGACAAATATGCATGAAATGAACTAAGGAAACCCATGCCAACAACAAAGGCATAGACACATTGGAATATGAGCATCGTCGACTTCCACCCCTTAATCTAAGATCATTTGTTGGACACTTTTAAGAAACTCAAACAGGTGCTCATTATTTTGGATCTCTCCCTTTCCACTTAGTCATGGGGGAGATGGCCACCTATGCTAATCATATGGGGCCCTCAGTTCTTTTTCAATTTTTGTTTTACACATTTTTATTTTACAACATTTTTGTCTTACATATTTTTGTTTTACAAATTTCTTTAACTTTTCTAATTTTTGTTTTACAAATTTCTTTAACTTTTCTTGTTTTTTTTTATAAATTTCTTTAACTTTTCTAATTTTTGTTTTACAACATGGTTCTACATTTCTATTTTTTGTATGTGTGTGTGATCCACCCTGTAAGTTTGTCATGCAATAAGTGTTCGGACTGATGTTTTGAACTATTTTCATATTGATTGCTAATGTTTGGTTTCTACCTTTAAGTCACAATGTTGATACTAAGGTATGTTTATTTTGATATGACAGGCAATGAGTTCACTTCATCCATCCATCCACCAGTTTCTATGGTCTCTCTCGGCTTGGAAATGTATAGTCCCCTTTTAATAAGAACTTAAACAAATCGGTGACTGAGCATTTCTCAAACTAAGGAAGGACTCAAGGATTGAAAAGGGTGTGACTTCAAGGGAACTTGATGCTTTTGTGTTGGTCATTCTCTTGGGTGCTTGGATGTTTTCTTCTTGAGTTTTCTTACCATTCCGATGTTACCCTATTATCAGAAGCTAAGATAATAAAAATAATCAAGTATTTGCATGGTGTGGTTCTCACACATAAGAACACAAAAAAAAGACAAAGAAAGTGAAAATTCAAAGCATACCCCTTAGACAAATAAACTTGGGCTACAAGCACTGGTTATGGAACCAAAAGTTTTTCCTCTAACTAAGGTTCTTTTCACTTCCCATTCTCTCCTTTGTTTCGTCGGAATGGTGGTGGCTCTTGGAGGATGCATTCTTGTTATCCAAGTGGATGGTTTAACCAAATGCATTGATGCAAAGTCACTGGATGTGGTTGGTTTAAGGCCAGAGTTGAAATGAGAATTGCTAAGTCACATTAATCATAAAACACATAAGGGGCTATACACCACCTTGTTCTTGAGATTCCATTCCATTTTCTTCTCTCCATCCTTCTCTCCATTGTTCACCTCATTGCTGGTTGTATCATTAGTGTATATATTTGGGTTGATGCATTATTTTCTTTTTGGTAAACGCTCGTGGTTAAGACTTTAACTCTTGTTCCAAATGACATTCCTGGAGCCTATGGACTCTGTGACTATGGATTTGTCAGGGAATTAAGGGCATAAGCCTACTTTGGAAGGACCCACTGACATTCCTATTTGGAGCATTAGTTAAATTATTTCCCCTAACATTTTGCAATTAATTTTATTTTTTTTCATTTCCATCTTGACATCCATTTCTTACTCCTTTTCTTTCTCCATTCTAATGCTATCGGAGGTTTGCAATTAGTCATGAAGGTACAAGGCTTGATTTTTTTTATTTTTCTCCTAGCCCCAAAATTTTTGATTTTTGATTTTCTTCCTAACCCCTACACCTTCAATAGTCATCATTAATATATTCCCAAATCCATATCATCCATATCACAACCTAGCTAATGGACTTACACCGAAGCAAGGTATCAATTACATGATGTTTCAATTACCCTTGCTAATATATGATTGTGTTGTGTGTGTAGATGGTAGACAGGCAACAACGAATTGGATCTAGAGCAAACACTTGGAATGGAACAACGTTGAAGTAGCTATGCAAGAAGCAAGATCGATGGCACGCTTACAGATGGACAATGAAGGTTCAATCTTGGCGTTGGCAGCAACAACACTTCTCTCTCTCTCTCTCTCTTTCTCAGCTACCAACTAAGGTCTGATGTCATTGTAATAAGGTGTTCACCCTTGTTGTCATGAACACTAGTTTTGTCAAGTCTTGTAATGATGATATGTTCACATGTCATTTCATTAGTTCCATTCCCCTCAATAATTCCATACCTTCCCTATATTATTGTAAGGAACTCAAGGACGAGTTTTCATTTAGTCATGGGGGTATGATGAGACGCGATATCTCATGCACCACGATATCGAAGCCGTCACGATATCGCATCGTCCCCTGTGATATCATGTACATGATATTGTTGTCTGTCACCAAATCTATAAATAAGAGGTGAAACTCCCCTTATTTCTCATCCTAGGCTTAAAGTAGGAAAACTCTAGTAGTTTTATCACTCCAGAGATAGAATATTTTCCATGTGCCCGTAGTAGGAGTCCCCAAGTGAACGGATCTTTATTCGAGTAGCTTTGTACCTGAACGCAAGTTGTGTATGGCAATAAAGACGAGCTTTGTGGATAAACCTTGTAGTGCATGGAATAGGTTTATTTCATGTTATTTCTTACCTGCATTAGCATGGCATGAGTATGACTTGATTACGAGCATTGACGAATGTGTACAGCTAAACAAGGAATCGGCTACTCATCATGATTAGTTTCTCTCACCCTTGTTTCCTAGAACGTGGGATGAGTACAACTTGATTATGAGCCTTGACGAATGTGTATGGCTAATCAAGGAATCAGCTACTCATTGCAATTAGTTTCTCTCACCCTTGTCTCCTAGAACACGGGATGAGTACGACTTGATTACGAGCATCTATGAATGTGTACGACTAGTCAAGAAATCGGTTGCTAATCACGTTTAGGCTAGTTAAGTGCCTCAGTATGACCACTTTGAGCACATGTGTTACATGTGGTGATCCCAGTAAGGATTAGTGTTTGGTAGCCATAGTTGCATAGTTCATGGTGTGTACGGTAAGTGGGAACGAATGCTGATGCTAGTTAATTTAGACTTAGTCCTTAGTTAGAGTTAGTTAGCTCTATCAACCCTTCACCTTGATAGAATAGGAGAAAAATAAAAAAAGACTATAAAAAATCATATACCTCGAACTTACTTAACCATACACTGTGACAACTACAAGTAAGTCTTGGAAGACAATGAATGATTAACCCCAAGTGTTCCATGGGGTGCATAGGCATGTAGTCTGTGGAGTTTGACCGAATCGCATGTGCTATGCTCGTTTCGTATGGTTGAGTGTAGGGGTACCTCGCCACTCATCAGGCTTAGAGATCATCCCAACATGGAGTGGTGGAGTCGGTAAAGGTGAATCATGGGTGCTAGGTAAACTAGAATAGGAGGTAGACTAGCCATCACTTCTAACCGATTATACGTCTAACTATGGTGATAGTGCTGGATTACCTCTAAGGGATAGTGAAACACCACAATAATTTTAGCAACACTTCCAGACAACATTAGAGCCTCTGAAATGGCTTCAAGCAGCCCACCATGGAGCAAGAAAGGTTCCCCTAGGGCCCACAAATCACGACAGCAAGTCTTGGTGTCAAGAATCATCCATTTCAAGGTCAAAAAGTAAAATTTTGGCTAAGTATAATGTGCTCGCATTGTGTTTATACTACACAACGTAAGGATTAGCGTAACCAATGTTTGGGGCCCCGAAACTAAGTTAAAATAGGCTGAAATCAAGCATAAGGACCTCCCATGACCTTCGCCAAGGTCCTTAGCGGTTCCTAGCCTCCAGAAGATCAAAATTCAAGCCTTAAATGAGGTGTTTTTGGTTGATTATGCTGCAGCTACATTTTCTTACGTTGTAGAGCATAAGGATGCGTAATCACTGTTCATCAGCGTAAAACACTATTCACTGCATGAATACTACTCACTATGTAAAACACTATTCATCGCGTGAATACTATTCACAGCGTAAAATACTATTCATCGCACAAACACTATTCATCGAAGTTTCAAAAAATTCCTGAAAATTTTCAGAAAATGGCAGAAGATCCTCAGCATCGACAAATTCTAGAAAATCAATATTTGGGCCTTAAAAGAGGTGTTTTCAGTTGATTATGCTACAGCTACATTTTCTTACACTGTAGAGTGTAAGGATGCGTAATCAATATTCATCAGCGTAAACCACTATTCACTGCATCAATGTTATTCAATGCATAAAATACTATTCATTGTGTGAATACTATTCACTACGTAAAATACTATTCACCGCACAAACACTATTCATCAAAGTTTCAGAAAATTCCTGAAAAGTTTCAGAAAATGGCAGAAGATCCTCAGCATCAGCAACTTCTAGAAAATCAAAATTTCGACCTTAAAAGAGATGTTTTCGGTTGATTACGCTACGGCTACATTTTCTTACACTATAGAGCATAAGGATGCGTAATCACTATTCATCAGCGTAAAATACTATTCACTACGTAAAATACTATTCATCACATGAATACTATTTGCTGCGTAAAACACTATTCAGCGCACAAACACTATTCATCGAAGTTTTAGAAAATTCTAGAAAAGTTTCAGAAAATGGCAAAAGATCCTCAGCATCAACAACTTCTGGAAAATCAAAATTCAGGCCTTAAAAGAGGTGTTTTCGGTTGATTAGGCTATGGCTACATTTTCTTATGCTGTAGATCGTAAGGATGCATAATCACTATTCATCAACGTAAAATACTATTCACTGCGTGAATACTATTCATTGCGTAAAATACTATTCATTGCATGAATACTATTCATTGTGTAAAACATTATTCACTGCGTAAAATATTATTCACCGTACAAACACTATTAATCAAAGTTTCAGAAAATTCCAAAAAAGTTTCAGAAAATGGCAGAAGATCCTCAGCATCAGCAACTTCTGGAAAATCAAAATTCGGGCCTTAAAAGAGGTGTTCTCCATTGATTATGCTGCGGCTACATTTTCTTACACTGCAGAGCGTAAGGATGCATAATCACTATTCATCAACGTAAAATACTATTCATCGTGTAATCACTATTCATTAGTGTAAAATACTATTCATCGCATGAATACTATTCACTGCGTAAAATACTATTCACCACGTGAACACTATTCATCAACTTCCAGAAAATTTCAAAAATATTTCAGAAAATGGTAGAGAATTATCAGCATCAGCAACTTTCAGAACATTCCAAAAAATTTCAAAAAGACTCAAGAACAAAGAAGTTTTATGCCAATGGGGTTCAAATTTCTCTTGTTGTACATTTCATTGTAAATCGACATGTGTGGGCATGTTAGGCCCTTATGTTTAAATTAAATGTAGTTTCATGGGCTTGAATAACTCATAAATTGTAAAAAATGATGAACCTAGTCAAGGATGTAGTTTGCCGACATACATCCAACTCATGCACAACTGTCCGACACATATCCAACTCTCACCAGCATGCATCCAACCCAAGCACAACTGTCCATTAGATACATGTTACCAAATCGACTTTCCTCTCATCTCTCAGCGTTTGATTCCATTCTGAAATTCTGTGCTGGAGCCCAACCCAACCATATAAATACCCTGTCAATTCACATAAATCGGGGAAGGGGAAATTGGAGAGATTGGCAATTCTGAGAAGGACAGAATCAACAAGCCTTTGGTGCTTGGCACACCTGACTATTGACATCCAAGTATTTCTCATGTTCATCACATCACATCATCGCATCATCACTTTAGACATCATCTCGAGGCTTAGTGCTTGACCTGCCATCCACACATGCAGCTACACTTTGACTGGTGCATACCTTTTTATTAAACAATACAATACAGTTCATTGTCTTCCATTTACATTGTTTAGTTCTATTTATGTTTTGTTTACAATATAGTTCTATCTAGGCTTTATTTATAATTCAATACACTCTGT
>MNCI01026840.1:164470-176899 GCA_015680685.1 Gnetum montanum
GTCCCCAAGAAGAATGGTAGTATATGCATATGTATTGATTTCTGTGACCTCAACATAGCCACTATAAAAGATGACTTTCCCCTACCCAATATTGATCAACTTATTGACACGACTGCTGGGCATGCATTATTATCCTTTATGGATGGATTTTTAGGCTTCAATCCCAAGGTGTCATAAAAGTTGTTCTAAGTTGATGCTCTGGATTAATTACATTTCCCCAATCCCATGTACTTTTGAAAGTGGTGCGATGACATTCAGCAAAGGGTGGATGGTTAATGTTTGATGCTTTGTTGTTCATGGTGTTTTGCACTTCTTTGTCAACGCCTCTCCGGTGGATTCCTCCAAGCGTCAACAAAGAGGGGCCAATGAAACACCACAAAAATTTTAGTAACAGTTCTAGACAACATTAGAGCCTCTAAAATGGCTTCAAGCAGCCCAACATGGAGCAAGCAAGGTCCCCCTAGGGCCCACAAATCACGACAGCAAGTCTCGGTGTCAAGAATCATTCATTTCAAGGTCAAAAAGTGCAATTTTGGCTAAGTACAATGTGCTCACATTGTATTTACGCTGCACAACGTAAGGATTAGCGTCACCAATGTTTGGGACCCTGAAACTAAGTCAAAACAGGCTGAAATCAAGCACAAGGACCTCCCATGACCTTTTCCAAGCTCCTCAACGATTCCCAGCCTCCAAAAGATCAAAATTCGGGTCTTAAATGAGGTGTTTTTGGTTGATTACGCTGCAGCTACATTCTCTTACACTGTAGAGCGTAAGGATGCGTAATCACTATTCATCAGCATAAAACACTATTCACTGCATAAAACACTATTCACCACACAAACACTCTTCATCGAACTTTCAAAAAATTCCAGAAAAGTTTCAGAAAATGGCAAAAGATCCTCAACATTAGCAACTTTTGGAAAATCAAAATTCGGGCCTTAAAAGAGGTTTTTTCGATTGATTACGCTATGGCTACATTTTCTTATGCGTAATCACTATTCATCAACGTAAAATACTATTCATCGCGTAATCACTATTCATCAGCATAAAAAACTATTCATCGCATGAACACTATTCATCAGCTTCCAAAAAATTTCAGAAATATTTCAGAAAATGGTAGAGAATTATCAGCATCAGCAACTTTCAAAACATTCCAGAAAATTTTAGAAAGACTTAGGAACAAAGAAGTTTCACGCAAATGGGGTTCAAATTTCTCTTGTTGTACATTTCATTGTAAATCGACATGTGTGGGCATGTTAGGCCCTCATGTTTAAATTAAATGTACTTTCATGGGCTTGAATAACCCATAACTTGTAAAAAACGATGTATCTGGTCAAGGATGTAGTTTGCCGACACACATCCAACTCATGCACAACTGTCCGATACATATCCAACTCTCGCCAGCATGCATCCAACCCAAGCACAACTGTCCATTAGACACATGTTACTAGATCCACTTTTCTCTCATCTCTCAGCCATTGATTCCATTCTGAAATTCTGTGTCGGAGCCCAGCCCAACCCTATAAATACCCTGTCAATTCACATAAATCAGGGAAGGGGCAATTGGAGAGATTGGCAATTCTGAGAAGGATAGAATCTACAATCCTTCGACGCTCGGTACACCTGACTATTAACATCCAAGTATTTCTCATGTTCATCACATCACATCATCGCATCATTGCATCATCACTTCAGACATCATCCCAGGGCTTAGTGCTTGACCTGTCATCCACACATGCAGCTACACTTTGACCAGTGTATATCTTTTTATTAAACAATACAATATAGTTCATTGCCTTCCATTTACATTGTTTAGTTCTATTTATGTTTTGTTTACAATATAGTTCTATCTATGCTTTATTTATAATTCAATACACTGTGTTTACATTTTGTGTCACTATTTGCATTCCATTTACATCCTATTTATATCATTCATGATAACCCCAGCACTAGCAATAGCTTACGCTCGGGGAAGTCCTTGGTTGATTTGCATGCAAACCATCCAAGGCACTTTGCCTTCGTTCCATTTTCTAGCTTGCCCTCAAGCAAAGGTAGGGTCAGCTGTGGCTGCTTGATAATCTTTTGGTGTCTGTTTCCCTTCCAGCCTCACACTGACTATTTAGGTCAGTACAGATAGATGTTGAAGGAAGAAAACCCCAAGGAACCTAGTAGCACTATATGTATTCAAGATGGGTCAGGAGAGTGGGAATGGGTACTTGTGTTAGGCTATCTAGGCAATAGATTAATTAGATATTAAATTCCTCTACCTTTGATTCTTATTCTAGGTGATTAAACTTATAAAATATAAAATCATAAAAATCATATGCCTTAGTTGCACTTAACCATACACTTGTACCTCATGACCGGAACTGAGATGACAATGATCATCCTAATTTAATTTCACTTCCTAGAACTAGTGTACTTAGAAACTTAAGGTCTACGAAGTTTCACCAGATAATGCATGAATGCTTGTGATTTGTATGGTTGGATGTAGGGGTACCTTGCACTATATAGGATTTAGTGAAAATTATGAAAATCATTGGAACCAACCATAAAATTCATATTATACATTACAATTACTACAACAATTTTAAGGAAGCACACTGCATTTTTATTTTCTAACATAAAATGTCTTCTCCTCATAGGAGCAATTCTCTGGCTAGGTCTAATGTAGTTCATCAATAGGTGCCTCAATAATACAAAGTTCTTGATGAGTATGTATCCAATTTCATCTTTATCCTACATTAAGATGAATAGTTGTAGTGGTATGACATGGAGGACAACATTGTATTATTTTCCAATTGATCTATTCCTGCGATGCTCCAACAAACTCTTGTGCATTTGGGCCTTCAAAGACTTCATGCTCAGTATGTTATACAAGATAGTGTTGCTAGGGATTATCATTCCACCAAGGCACAACATCTCAAGGATCAGTAGCTAGAACAATGCTATTAATCTATGAAGGAAAAGTGGTTCATTGATTCCCCATTCCTACCATACCAAAAAGATGGTGGAGAACCCTTCTTTGGGATTTTTTCCATTTAGTGAAATTCCACAATTTGACTTTGGTGAAGGAAGTCAAAAGTAGAACCTACAATCAATGATTCACAATCTTGGTTCTAAAAAGAATGGATCTAATGAAAAAGGAGGATCCAAGAATGGAATTCAAGGGAAGGATGTAGATAAGAAACAAGATCATGATTATGGTCGTGATCACCAAAGAGGGGATAGTAGGCATTGTGATGATGCTAGTCCTTCTTCCTCCTCACCTTCATCATCATCTTCTTCCTTGTTTGGCTTTGATCATAACTATAGGGGGTGCTACCATGATGGAAATGACTGATGGAACTATTAAACAAATCAAGACAAGGGGCATAGACAGTCAAGAGAGATCCACCACCATGAATGAAGGGGTAGTAGAGGACATCATAAGAACTAGAATCATGGCCTTAATGAGCCTTTTCTTACTACCCGAAGTATGTGTACTGTCTGAAATCGTCGGTCTCCGGCTGGAATGAAACAGAAACCTGGAGATCCATGGACACGCACAGAAGACCCTACCTTCGCTTGAGGGCAAGCTGAAATTAACAAAGGTAGAGTACCTTAAGTGGTCTGCACACAGATTAGGCAAGGATTTCCCCAAACGTACATCGATATACTGTACGCTGGGTTATACGTAAACAGTGTAAGTAAGGTAAAACGAAGCGTAAACGTACGGGGACGTAAACAATAAGCATGTAATCATGAATGAAAAAAACTATAACAAATCTTAACAAAACAGATGTGATAATATTATTGTGAAACTGAAAATTACAATGCACCTGTCTAACGCAGTTGTGAATCTGACACAAGGCGGACGAATAGCCCCAGTGGATGCATAAGGATGATTGTGTGCTGGTTTAAACTGTAGGCACAACATGAAGGCTATATGCTCAGTGTGCAGGGTTGAGGTCCAGTGTATAGGTTTTTGTTCAGCTCTCTAGTTTTTCAGTGTCTCTAGTTCCTTTTTTTGTCTCTGGTTTGCTGAAAATTGCCAACCCCGATCTAGTGAAAAATTTGGATTTTTGATACAAGTTTAGACATTAGTCTTTGGTCTAAGAGGGAATGATTGGCTATGGAGTACTGGATTCTCGGGTCGGGTGACATGTGGCACATTGACCGAGTACGAAAGAATGAAATTTTACAAGTGTACAGCGTGCTGCACGCTAGCATATACTGCTATACGCCAGCGTATACATGCTAGACGTATGACCTCGGCGTATAGACTTGATCAAAACAAAAGAAGTTGTTCAGCCTTCAGATTTAAATTTGGATGTCATGAGAATGCTGCCTGTGCATGTTCAGCTTGGTTGACCTTGATCTGACATGGTTCTAAAAAGCTTTGATTCGTATACGTTATGCTACATACTAGGCGTACACATTGTACACGCTAGGCGTACACGTTGTATCTGCTGGGTGCATACGCTAGGCGTATACACTGGGCATGCAGGATGTACATGCTAGGCGTATACACTGAGTATGTATGCTGGGAATGTATGCTAGGCGTATACGCTGAGAACATATGTTGGGCGTATACGCTGGGAACGTATGTTGGGCATATACGCTGGGCGTATACACTACATACTTCATACTTAGTGAGAACTAAGTATCCTAAGCTCCAAAGTTGCCATGTTTAATACCAGATGTCGCTGTGCTCATCTACGGGTCCCAGGGAACTGCTTCTTGTTGAGTTCAACTCTGCTTGGAGCTGTCTGTGGGGCCCTCAAGCTTTAGTCATGCTGGGGAGCATCATGAGTTAACTCGATTCTTGTTGGAGAAGTACTAAGCTCAAAATTTTGTGGTGTTTCAGTATGCTAAATATTATAAAGGTAGTATGAATTCCCAAAAGACACATAAAGAATAGTTGGATCAAAAGATGAAACATGAATAGACTATCCCTTGTGCGTCAGCGTTTGTCTGTGGTCACCTACACTACAACTACAACCGTCACTATGATGCCCCATCTAGAGAGACTATCTAGGGCCACCGCAGGTTGTCTGTTTATGGGCAGAAAGAAAGAATTCTACCAGATCTATTGTTACCAGGTACTAGGTGTCTGCTCTTGCCTGGACGCCTCCCACGTCTAGTAAGATGCTCTGTGTCTCATTCCTTGTTTGTGTGTTGTGAAAGGATAGGAAAAAGAAGAGATCAGTGTCTGAAAACACCACCCTCATGGTGTCTACATCACTGTTTTCACGCCACCTATCACCATTTGTGCATGCAGATGGCAATTGTGTGGTTCTCTACCTCCACTGTCAGTGTTTGTGGTACCAATCATTGGAGTACGTCTCGTAGAGAGAAAGGCTGCTGGAATGTACTACTGGAGTGAGTGAAGGCCCTGATTGGTGCCCCACCCTACTAGCTGTAGGCTGTTGGGAATTGGTTTCTACTATGCATCTCACGCACCCTCCATGTTTAGCCGTCTGTTGCACCTCTCACAGACCTATGATTTTCTGTGGCACATCTCACACGCCTGCCATCAATGTTGCCTACCAATAGAAGAGAGAATGGTTGCTAAAAGCTCTGGCTCCACCTCCCAGATTGGCTCTGGCTGGCTCCATTATAAATAGTTTCCTGTGGGAGAAGAAACCTGTGAATTGTCATTAATCATCATTCATCGTCAACACCGTGCATCACTGTTACAAATGTTTTAACAAACGTTTGTAAATATGTAATTATTTCTTATGATAGGAGGAGTTTCAAAAACCACTATTTGGGAATTCCAAAAAGAAGAATCTATTTGCTGACGGGAGAACAAATAGTTTTAAATTTTTTTTATAGCATCATACTTTATTTGAGCATGCTGTATTTGAATTTTAAAAAAATATGAAAATCAATTCATTAGACCTGCACAAATTATGCAGTCATTAGCATGTTTTATAATTTAAAGATATGTTATTTTGTTGGAATTTTTTAGGTGACTTATCTTTTCTAAATGGAATTCCTTTAGATCACTTTCTCTCTCCAAGGGGCAATTGGTACCAACAACATGACTGATAGGTTGCATTGAGGTCATCTTTTAGAGGACTGTGCAAAGCATGTGGTGTACTATTTATCATGTGCTAGTGTAGTGCTTTCCAGCTTAGCTGAAATGGAATGCTCATAGGGAAGTTGTATTTCTTTTAGTTTGTTTAGTAAATTCATTATTCCAGGGAATGGGTGATGGTAGATTTCTTCCTGGGCTATATATTAGTATATACTTATTTTTATATTAGAACATGTTAAAATGCTTATGTAGAACTGTTGAAATTCATAATTCTTATTTTATTTTATTTATGTGTGGCTGAGGACCTATTGTGTATATTTTGCATTTTACATAAAATCAGTATAACATTTGTTGAATTCATATGAATTTGATTTGTGCATTTTGACTACTTTGCAACTATCATTTTCTGCATGTGCATTGATAATGGCCCAATGCCTAGCATGGGTGAGGTTGACCTTAACACTTAGCCTAAAAACTACAAATTTCATGCAAGTGCAAGGAGCAACAAAAATCATAATATTTTAAAAAGTAATGCAATAGATGGTGAATTAAAAAAGTCACAAAATAAAGAAATAAAAATTTGAAAGTAAATTATAGTGATCTAAACATTATTAAAATAACCAAATAATCAAAAGAGACATGGACGTGAGCCATCCAAAACACCATTAAAATATAAATATATATATTATTATTATTTTAACTAAGATCTATAGATATATATGTGTGTAATTATATATATATGTAAATATATTCTTAAGATCTCATTCTTAACATTCTCACAAGGTAACAGTAAGAGTATGCAGACTATTTTGAGCATGAGACTTAATGAGGAGAATGAGCTAAAGCTTATGTTGGATCATAGTAAGCCACAACTTTCATATTTTTCCTTGATTTTTTTTGGAAACTTAAATATAAAATGGGAAACAGAGGTTAGGGTGAGGATTGCTACCAAACTCCATCATGCTCAAGAACTTATTACACTGCCAATGAACATGGTCCTCATTTTTTGTTTTTTTTAAGGAAATTTTGCTTATGGTGTACTTCATTCTTCAGGTACAAATTCTAACATGAGTCTGGACAATTGGCTACACTACCAAAGACCATGGTCCTTTTGGAAACTTTGCCCATGGTGCAGTTCAACCCTCATTTATGTGCCTTTGATTGGTGGCATCATAGCAGGTCTCCTGGGTGGCTAAGGAGTCTCAAGTATGAATGAACACACTTCACCCTATTGTTCACAAGATAGCCATGGATCATCATACCTAAGAGCTTGGGCTTATGAGAGGAAAGAATAGAATTTTCCAAGGTCACCTAGTAATTATGACTAACCACTTTTTAACATCACATATCCTATACTCACATGATCATGATGATAACATGATAAGTTTGTATAAATCCAATGCCCCATAATCTAACATAACAAATAAATTGAAACCTTGGAATCAATTGGAAAGAGTTATAGTATTATTCAAATATAACATTAGAGTTATAGTAAATTATATCGTACATACATTATTTTCCAATGGTGTTAAGATGACCTAATGTCTGGTAACTCAAATGACAAATGATTATTAAAATGATATGAATAACACAATAATCAAAAAATTATGCTAAGAAATAAATAATGAAAATGCAAGAAAAATATGAAAACGCAACTATATACATATGAAATACAAAGAAAAGGGAAGAAAACATGGAATTAAGAATCTACCAAGTGCCCACATGGGGTACCCAAGTAGAAATGCCTCAAATGAAATACATTAAAATTTCTATTAAACCTATGTCCTTGCAAATTAGCAATTTTGAACACATTTGGGGTAGTGATGTCTATAATTTTAAATGGACCTAACCACATAGGTGAAAACTTAGTTTGAGGGCCAGTTTGACTAGACGCTCTATCTCTCTGAAGGACTAGATCACCTACTTGAAAATTTTTAGCTGCATATTTTTTATCAAACCATCTCTTGAAAATTTGTTGATGCTTAAGATTATGAAAATCAAGACCTACTTTTATCTTGCTTGATCATTTTCTATAAATTGTTTCTTTAATATAAGTTTCAATGATAGGTCTAGGTCTTGGTGGGTCATCAGATATAGCTTTTCTAGAAGAATGTTCCATGGATGTGTCATTAAAATTTAGCACACCTTTAAATGTTTTAATAGGTAGGGTCTTATGTTTATCTTTGTCTTCCCCTAAAGGTGGTGGATCACTTAGACAAAATCCATCGTGTTGTTGATAAGGCAAAGTCTCTTCATTGCTTTCTTCACCTTCTCTAGAACTTTGATAGAATTGGATGGGATCTGCATAAGAGATAAGATTTTTTGTAGCTCCACTCACATAGTCATTTTCAACATGTTCACTACACTCAACCTCAATAACCCCAACATAAATATTAGTGTTTTGATCTTCCAAAGATTGGTTTTGTTAATCCAAGGTTGTTACGACTTGTTTATAGAAGGGTTCTTAGGGTATAGTCATGTATTCAGATTTTCCTTTGATAGGGATCATTAATTCTAAGAAATCCGACCTAAAGAAGCCCCCAAACATAGTCCCAAAAGTCATAGATAAGAGCACACCATATGTGGGTGTCATGTCAACTACTAGGATATCTATATAATATGTAAATGTAGGGTATTCCTTTAGTTGTACCTTTGTTCCTTTTAATAACCCTACCAGAGGTACATTAGATCCATCGAGTTGAATCACACTTTTTGCTTATAGTATCATTTGTGCTCCTAAGACATTGCAAACGTTAACAGGCATAAGACTAATAGTTGCATCGAAATCCATTAAATAGTTATGGACATTCTTTCCTAAACTAATCAACATGATTAGGAAAGGAGGGTTGCCCTCTTTGCTATACATGGAATTATTCGCATTTTGTACTGATAATGTGTTAGGACTTTCTGCGAAGTGCGCTTGCCTTTCGGGAATTTAATATTTTTCTTTTTGGACTTCAGGTGTATGAACCATATCCCAAATTACCTCTTTCATTTCGTTGAAGTGTAGGAGATCATACATTGAAATGTTAGCCTTAACTCTTTTTAGATCCTCAACCAAATCATAATTCTTATGCTCATCCTTGGCTTCTTGTTGAGATGAGGCTCTTCTAAGTATAGAAGGGGGGTTTGGTTGTTGTGGGGTAGTTACTTGGGATGACTCGGATTGGTTGTTTGCATTGTTTTGACTAAGAACTCTTCTGTTTGAAGGTGTATAGGAATTTTTCCTAGTTTGTTGTTGTGTAGCATTCATAATGTCACTAAGTTTGCAATAGCGAGTGTTGTGTGGGTTAGGGTCACCTACCATAACTTGTTCTAATGAGGAAACCTCTTCATTTTCTATCTCATGAGATACATTAACGAACATGATAAGGGATTCTCCATTTTTTGCCCTTGGGTATTGTCACCATACAATGCCATGAATTGAGGACAAGCATTTTTAGAATGTTACCTCATATTATGAAGATGAAAATAATCATTGTTTATTGATGCACTTGGTTTTTCTGGTTATATAGGGCCTTTAGTATTGTTTTTATTTAGCACAACCACTTCATTGGATAGTTTTTGTAGTGAAGTGAGTATTTGGGTCATCTGATCTTGAATTTGGGTTAGTGGTTCAACAGAATTTGATGTCCTATTTGGGTTTATAATGGATTGAATCAAGGCTTTTGATTGGTCATCATTCAAACTAGTGTTGGATGGTAAGAATGAAGAGGACATGGTGCCTTGAGAGTAATTACTTAAAGGTTGAGTTGGTTGAAAGGGAACACCAGTTTGAGGCATAACATTAGATGTTTAAAAATTTGGTAAGAGTAGAGGGTTTGATTACATAGGGTTACTAGATGCTATTCATAAGGGTTATTTTCTCTATTTCCATAGCTTTTGACATTGCACCTTATATTTCTATTATGTTGGGATCAAATTTGATGGCATAAATGAAGAATGGATCGATGGTAAAGAGATAGAAGTTGATGATACCATCTAGTTGTAGTCGCATCTTATTTAGCACATAGGTAAGTTGATGTATGAATCTAAGGTTATAGTCCCTAACATTTTCCCCATGTAGCTTTCTTAGGCTAGTAAAGTTGCTTGATGCGATAGCAGGGCTTGTGAATTTTTCAAACTAATTCAAAAACTTATTTTTGAATTCTTGCCATGTGTTAATATAGGCATCAGGAACCATTAAGAACCATTGGGTTTCTTTGGTCCTAAATGTTGCTACAAAAACATTGCATGCTACATCATTATGTACAATGTTGTGGATCCCTAGTAAGGTTTCAAAACATTGTATGTGTTGGTGGGCATCATTCGTAGGGGTTGTAGGATCAGAGAACAAATTCATGTTTCGAAGGGATTTTGGTATGTCATGGTAGTTATGAAAGTTAAAAGGGTTTCTTACTAAGGGAGCAAGAGGTTGATGGGCTGCCATGTTAATCTAAGGTTTCTTAGGAATTAAACTTGGAAAAAGTGAAGCTTGTTGTTTTTTCAAAGTAAATTGATGAGCAGCTAGTTGACTAGGGGTAGGAATATGAGCTCTTAGTTGAGATGTTTCATAAAAAGAGTCACTCATAAAATAGGAAATGTAGAATGATAATAAACTATGAAAATTAAAGAAAATGGAAAAACATGTAATATTATATATTTTTTATATTTTTTCTGTTATTTTTTAAAGTAAAATTGAAATTGCAAAATTTTATAAAAGTAAATTGAAATTAAAATGATTTAAATAACCTTAATTAAAATTTAGAAAAACAAATTAAAAAAAGAATTGCTAGAATATAAAGTTGGAGATTTGAGAATGATACTAAAATAGAGCAATAAAAGTAAAAGTAGGGTCTCTAACAAGGGGGCAGTTGGGACATGCCCAGATTGGTCAAAATCTCTGGTTAAGGGTTTGGGAATGGGGCATATTGCCCACTTGTGGCAGTGCCCCAGGGTGGTTGCATTTTGCGAGGGACCGGGGTTGGGGTCCACAGTCTGTGTGGGGCCTACACTGTATTGATGTATAGCCTTCTTTTGGGGAATACAATTTGCTCAGTTTTTTCCGAAAATAAAAAATGAAACTGAAAATAGGAAGGCAAAAAAAAAATGGATAGTGCAAATCAACAATTTATTTTTTAAAATGATAATTTTCGTTTAAAAAAAGAAACATAAAAGAAAAATAAAAAAGGTTGAGAAACCACCCTCCTTCTACGACCAAAAAAAGGTGTTGATATGTAAATTTTGGATAGGTGAACACCTATGAAAACTAGTTTTCACCTAGGGCAATCTTATTGCAATCTGGAAAACTCTAGTACTCCGTGCGATGAATCCGTCCATAAATAGAACATGTCCACCAAGCTAGTGCAAACATCAATTCCATTCATTCTGATAGTTTGATACCAGTAATCATATTTTGATAGTTTGATACCAGTTCAAATTTTTTACTTTCTTACATGCAAAATCTTACTATTTACATTTCTTTTTAAATATCCTCATCTCTCTTACTTTTCACATAAGCTCACATCTTCTCTCATCAAAGCCATAAGAAATCCTAAGATCTATCATCCTTAAAGCCTTTCAAGCTAATCTTTAGATCTTTCAAGCTATTTCTACTTAGTTCTAACTTAAAATCTATTTAAAATGAGTAAAGATATTCCAAAGTGCATAATAATCTTCAATGGAAGCCAAGACTTCACCTGCTAAACAAAGCTTATGAAGACTTTACTCCAAATCAATGAGTGTTGGGACATTATGGACCATGGATATCAAGAATTTGCAAATCTGAATGCTTTGAATAGATAGCAAAAGAGAAAGCCTCAAGAAGATAGACGCAAGGACACCTTAGCAAAGATTATTATTTGCACATTAGTTTCAAAAGCTATTGGTTTAAGAATCATAGACATGCCAAATGCTAAAGAAACTTGGGATCTACTACATCAAGAGTATAAAGGAGCTTCCATCACAAACATTTAAATCAAGAAATTGAGGTCTAGAAAAGAATTTGAAGATATTATACTTAGTAGAGATGAAAACATTGAGAAATTCTTTGCTAAGATGTATTCTTACATAATAATCGAGATGTGTATGGATGTCAATATAGTAAAAGACAAAAGTCAGATAAAATCATTCATGTTCTATCTAATGATGGAAGGTTCAAAAATACTATGATGAATATTGTTCAAAATAAAGACTTAGATTATATTACAATTGATAAATTAGTGTCTCAAGTTATAATTTTGGAGGATTTGAAAAGGAAAGATAATCAAAGCCAAAATAAACAAGTTTATTTTCTAAGAAAAAATAGAGGAAGAGGTAGAGGTAGAAGTTTAAATTTTAAAGATGAAAGAACTAAAGATTCACATCAAAATCTAAATTCAAAATTTTAAAGTTTAAGAGGAAGAAGTAATTTCAAAGGAGGAAGA
>MNCI01026845.1:0-25671 GCA_015680685.1 Gnetum montanum
CATGACAAGCCCATAAATTTTTATTTCAAGAGTCTTTTTCTAAAACTAAATAGTTACTTCTAGTAGATTCCAACCTCGCAAATGTAATAACATGATTAGCTTTATGCTATATAACTTCAAAAACTAGTTTTTAATCCTTGTTCTTAAATTGTGTCTTGAGAGCCTTGGGAGCATAATTAGCATAACTCAAGCATTCAATGCTTGTTTCTATTTTATGAATAACTATTTTAAATATTTTTTAACCTTCTAAATCCAATGCTAATATCAAATTGGCCATTTAGGAAACTAATACTTAGTTAATAGTTTAAATCATGTCTTAATAGGCCCATAACAATGATCAAGTAACCATGTATAGTAATCTAATGTCTAGGACTAACAAATCTAATACTTTTAGCTATCTTGAGCCTTCAAATTAGATAACTAGGTTATATATATTATTAGGCCTAGGTCACTAACATCTAGTTGGTCATTAGTTAGACTACTAGAGTTAGTATCCTAAAGGGGCAGAAAGATCATTGCTAGCCTAAAAAATGTAGTGAAGTCATTACCAACGTTAAAATTTGAATAGTTGAAGAATCGGTTGGAAAATTAAAAATTCAATAAATATTTATAGTAATCTAGCTTGCAATCTAATTATTTAGGAATGAACATTGATCATGATGGAGAAGCATAACGTTTTCCCAACCATGTGTATGATAACTATGAAAAAGAATAAGCTAAGAGAGAACCTAGAAAGAAAAATAAAGATAGCAACATACAATGTACTTACAAGGTCCCTATCCATGGAAGATGACATTTTCTATGTCTACCTTGGACCTTAGATAGCATAAATATGCATACACATGTATCCTTGCAGAATCACGATATTTAAATGCTCACGTCTTATGTCTCCAAGAAATTCCACCATGGGAATTTCTATACCAATTTTAACCCAATTTAAGAAAGTTAGGATATGAAGGTATCTATAAGAGAAAAGTTTTATATAACACTTCTTCCTTTGAGCTATACAAAATAGCCTACTAGAGGAAGTATAACATATATGACAACACAATTTGCTAAAAAAGAGTCAAGTTCAAACTAATAAAAAGATTTGAATGAAGATTTGAAGATAGGGTTTTCCAAAATTCTAGAACTTCAAATTATGGGGAAGAAAGAATGGTCAAGATTCTACAAAAGTTACATAGCCTTGAGGTTGATGCTTAAAATGCAATCATCAATAAGGCATGTAGGTATGATCAACTCCCATACTGAGAGATTAAGGAAAGTTGTTGGTAAGATAATATTTATTTTCCTTAAATATTATTCTCATTTATATTTTCATTTGCAAAATAAATGGGAGAAATTTAAATATTCAATTCAATTTCAAAAGAAGAAATCACATCATTTGAGCATTAGAGCATGGAGGAAGCACTAGAGCCTCAAGGAACATCATTAATATGGACTTATTCAATGATAAATGAAAGCTAAGGGAGGGAATTTTATTGTATTCCCATTCTAAAATGGAGCCATTTCATAACTAAGATTGTATGACTTTGTAATAAATGATGTAATAATTATATTAAGACTCAAAAGAACACATTGTACTAATGGACATGTCTCTCAAAATGGCCTTTAGGGGTATCACCTAAGGTATTTATACTTGGAAATTCAAGGTCATGCTGGAATAGAGTTACAAAGTTGGTAAAAATGTGTAACAAGTGTCCAGTGAAGTAGGATAAGAAGGTGATTAGTCATCCCTTTTGGCCAAGTAAAGGGTTACCTATAGTGATAGTATAGGATTATCCTTAATGGATAGATGCTAAAAAAAGATAACCCTAAGAAACCATTAGATCATGATCCATATACATTATTTCCATATTAATAAAGCTTCCTTTTAATTTTCTTTTGCATTTTCCTTATCACATTTATTATACATAATATTAAATGTTACATATATTTGAGTTTGCCATGGCATTTGAGAATAGGAAATTATTAGTTTTTAAAAGTGAAAACTTAATAACTTTGGAATGCAATAAAAATTAAAAAAAATTAAAATTATATATAATAGTTGCATGTGTAAATAAGATCACATTAATAATTATTCAAAAACTAGAATAAAAATAATATTTCCTTTTATGATATTCTTTGTTAATTGTCAAATTACATAGGATGCATATGAATAAGAGAGTAGTATTGGAACCCCAAAATAGCTATAATATAGATACACCCTAAGATATATTTTCTAATTAGGGCTTTATATTATATAATTAGATATGTATAGCTTAGATTTTTACCACTTGGCTAACATCTTATTTTTATGCATTGGGATAAGATTTTTTTGTGCTAGAATTATGGTGGTGGAAAACTTAAACATCCTCATACTATTAACATTTAGTTATGTTGTAACCACAATATATCTTGGATTTCCTTATTCTTAAACACAAATGTTAACGTGTCAACATGTACCAAAGTACAAAATGGTATCATAGAGCTATGCTATACTAATTACATAAAGTAACAAAATAGCTATACATTAAGTAAAAATAAAATAAAAAAGTGAATATTTGAGGAACAAAATCTAGAATGTGAATCTTGTTTCAAATAAAAGAATCTTTCCTCTAAAAGATGTAGGAGGAAAAATAACTTTAGGTACATTTTTAATTTGTTCATTTTAAACTTTCAAAATATTATAAATCATTTTTAGTTAGGAGAATTGTTGGTTACTTCTTCATTATGGGATGATTACTCTTTCTTCTACTAATTCTTACTTATCAACTTAGGATATTGAGCCTTCATGTTGTGAAATTCTTTATAATACTTGCAATGCTTCACATATTTTTGGTTTCTTTTATGAGGTACATATAAGAAAAGTTGGTTCCTCATCTTCTATTCCTCATACTCAACAATATATGGAACTTTGCTTCTTCTTCTTTTTTTTTACTAACAAGCATGGATGAAGGTTCCCTTTTGTGATTCTTTTTAGGAGCTTCAACTTTGTCCTCTTAATTATATTCCAATCTAAAAGCATGTGAACGAGCTTCATTGTAATTCTTCATCTCAAACTAGATAAATAACACTTTATGTATGGCCATAACACTTTAATACATTTCTTTATACATGCATTTTTATATTTCAATATGTATGGCACATAGTCAGAAAACTTACTAAACTTAATGTAACACTTATGCATTGACATGTTTTCATGAATTAAAACATAAAAGTCACCTTCCTTCTTCTCACAATATGCCTTGATTTTAAATAGATCCTTAATATCTTATTTAAAATCTTTCCAAATAATAATTTTAGCATCTTGCTTCCTTAATTGATGTAGGTTATTCCACCAATAGATTACTACTCGGATTAATAAACTACCAATTTTGTTTTCTAAAGTTGTGAATATTACAATACCATAAAATTTTTTTCATCTCTTTAATCAACTCTCTTGCAATAGATAAACTATCAGTTACCTTAAAAGAAGGGTTCAACCTACTAAATTCTCTAATAATCATAATTTTGTTAGATTCACCACCTAGATTTCCATCATTGTTCAAGAGTTGATTAGAGGTTGAAGCAATTGTTATTATAATTATTGAATATTTAAATCATCTCAACTATTCTTTCTATTGAGTATCATATGCAAGACTAATAAACACTTCTCAGTGATCTAAAATCATACTCTAGGATAGATAATTCATACCCAAAACTTAGGATCATAAAAATAAACATGAATTACTTAATAGAATGCAATTATAAAATGATAAATTTTATAAATTACAAATATCTTAATCTATAAATCAAAACATCCAAATAATCTTTTTTCAAACTCCAATAATAGACTCAAATCAATGCATCAAAGCTACCAGAAAGAATTCAAATATCAAATCCTTATACATTCAACAATAAGATGTTTACCTAATAGTAAGATTCTTAACTTGGTAACCATTAGTCATAGGTTTGATTCCACTAGGTAGGAATGAATTATAAATTTAAAAAATGTCATTAAAGAAATTCAAAAACTAGCTTAAAAGATCTAATGAGTCTTAAGGGACATAAGTAAAACAAATTTAGTTTTAAATAAAAAGACACATGGCATAGAAGTTGATAGATATGTATTTGATTCTAATATGTAATACTATGTTATAAATTTTTTCTTAAGTTGTATAAATATTTTACATTCACTAAATATCAAAGGAGTGAATGCAATCGTCGAAATCTTATTCCAATAATACTCCCTCTCTATATTCAATTCTAGTTTATAAATGAGGTGTTAACCTAGTGGTAAGACTATTAATTTGAAAGTTTCAAGTCATAGGTTTGATTCTTATAAGTAATGCTCATCTATAATATTCTAATTAGAATATATCTATTGAGGTATACCTATATTACAATTATTCATATTCTATAACATAACTTTGATTATAATTTATATGTTGATGTGAGATACTGTTATGTTTGACTTACATTTTACAAGAGTTTTTGTGTTGGATATATGTCTTAGAAGTAAATATAGTCATCTAGTGCTATTTCAATAATAAAAATTCCTTCAATAGATTCAATTCTAATTAGTGAATCATTAATTAGTTTATTATATCATGCAATTTTTGATTTCCAAGACATATGTTTAATTCTAATGGCTATGGTGATATGACATATCATTATGTTGGAGTTAAAATCTAAGAGTGTTTTGTGATTTAATATATCTTTTAGAGGTACATATAGTCATCTAGTTTCATTTAACAATGAGATGTTAGCTTAGTAGTAAGATTCTTGATTTAGTTATCCCAAGTTGCAAGTTTGATTCCAATGGGTATTGACAATATACATAATTTGTACTTAAGTTGTATTAAATTTTCATGTTGGGTATATATCTTAGAAGTGTATACTTTTATATAGTTTTAGTTTTAGCAATTCCCCTTTATATATTTTGGATGGGAAGGGGGGAGGGGGGGATGTGGGGTTTGTTATTGGAACCTAGAAATAATTATAATATAGGTACATCCTAAAATATATAGTCTAATTAGAACTTTATAACTCAATATTGCCCACTAGAATTGAGCTCATAACTTGGAACTTTTAAATTAAGAGTCTTATGTGCTACTAGTCCCAAGTTTTCTTCACTTAGAAAAATTTAAAAATACATATGGAAAATTGAAGTATTCCCATACAAGTTGAAAAGAACATTAACAATGGTGGTAGATTAGCATACCTCTTGTAATTGCATCTATAGAGAAGAATTACCAATGAGGTGCTAGCCTAGTGGTAAGAATTTTGATTCAAAACTTTAAGTTATAGGTTTGATTTTAGTGGGAAATACAAATTTATAAAGTTCTAATTTAACACTGAGATGTTAACCTAGTGATAAGACTCTTGATTTGAAAGTTCTAAGTTATAGGTTCAATTTTGGTGAGTAATGCTGAGTTATAAAATTCTAATTAAACTATATTATAATTAGTTCAAGGTTCCAACACCCCTTTTTAGTGGGAAATACTAATTTATAAAGTTCTAATTTAACACTAAGATGTTAACCTAGTGATAAAACTCTTAATTAGAAAGTTCTAAGTTACATGTTCAATTTTGGTGAGTAATACTGAGTTATAAAATTATAATTAAACTATATTATAATTAGTTCAAGGTTCCAACACCCCTTATAAAGTTCTAATTTGACTATATGTTTTGGAATAAGTATTGCTAAAAAGAAAATGTAGGTTTCCATACCCCCTTCTTTTCCACATAATGATTTGTTAGGCTAGTAGTAGGACTCTTAATTTGGAAGTTCTAAGTTATGGATTCAGTTGTGGTGGATAATGCTAGGTTCTAAAGTGATAGCTTTTCCAATGGGCAATGTTAACTTATATCAAGTTCTACTTAGACTATATATCTTGGAGTGTGCCTATGTTTTGCTTGTGTCGAGTTCCAACACCTCCCCCTATAAAGTGCTAACCTAACTATATGAATTAAGGGTAAGACAAAAGATTAGGGTTTTAACACATTTCCATCTGAATTTTATTCTTATACTCTTAAATAGTTTTAAATATTAATAGCCCCTCTACCCATCCATCATGCCCAAATCAAAAAATTAAATAAATAAAGAAAATAGTTTTGGTAGTGATACACAACCTTAAATCATTTTGGGTTTGGATAGTTCAAAAGAAAGAAACTTATAGTTTTTTAAAGTAAGAAAATTCAAAGCTAGTAGTATAACCCATACCCACATAGCATGGTAGATGCATCCTACTAAAAAAGGGTTTTACCATAAGGCTACTCCATTGTTGCATATCCTAAGAACCTTTTACTAAGGCATAGCTTACATGGTTACAACATGTAGCTTTAATTAAATAGGACTTTATAGGGTATGGGTACATGATTTTCTTAGCACCTTATTTACTTGATGAGGCTTTGCTTGATTGGATGAGCATTGAGGCTCTTAATGATGATCTTTATTTATATTCTCTTAAGAAATTTAGGCGTAAGTTAAACTTATAGCCTAATGCAAGTAAAGCAAGGTATACTATTATTAACTTAGAAATATATAACAATAAAATTTTGTTAATTTTTATTAAGATTTCCCTAAGAACTTTCATGGGGGTTTTGGATTCCAAAAAAATGAATAATAATATAAAAAAATCATAGTACATTAGATCATTGAGGAAAGATTCTAAAGAAAAAGCTCAATGGTCTTAGGGTTATCTTTTTAATTTTTCATCCTTATAGCCAATCTTGAGAAACCTTCCCTCTAGGGTAAGAAAAAGATCAAGTCTTGTTCTTATTTAAAAGCACTCTCATAGGTTTTCACTTCTTACTGAAGAGTTTCTTGTAAAAAGAAATAGATAACTCTCTCTAAAGAAAAAGGAATACATCAATCAAAGATAACAAACAAATAGCAACAAAACTTGAAAGCTTCCTATCCTTGAGCCTCCAAAACAAAAAAAATTAATATTATTGAAAGAAAATTAATTGTTCAACTTTCACGGGAAGATTTTTTACTTGAAGTTATAGCTAAAAACTAACATCTTTAAAAATTTGGTATTTGACACCTAAAGAGAGGTAATAGTTATACTCTTGTTATTGGAAAATAATTGCACATCAAAGCTTTCAAATAGATTAGAGAACAAGTGATCAAAGATAATTCTAATGCAAAGAGATATCTAGACAAAGTAGGTCGATTACCAAGAATGACTTTGTTAATGCTTGAGTGAAAGCTATTATAAATTGTGGATGTCCATTTCCAAGCATGTTGAGCAACATGACACTAGAAAAAAGGATTTGTCCATTTCTAGTCAGGAAATGAAAGGTCTAGCAACATAAGCAATGTAGCTACCCATGGTTAAAGGGATGAAGAAGGCTAGCAACATCCATCCCTTTCTAGTCAATAAATGAGAAGTCCAATGCTACACCTTGGCTTGAATCTTCTATATCAATGAACCCAAGTTGCTTTATGGTTCTAGAAAAATGTGGGCATCCCCAACTATGAGTCTTGAAGAAATTCCTTAGAATTTCCAACATCTTGCATATTTTTTCTTTAACTAGATCTTCGAAGAGGAAGCACACCCTATTGCGAACATCATTAGAACATACTTAGATAGAATCATAATCATAATCATCGCTACCATCATTGTGAAGCCACCAAGGTAATCCTCATAATGAGGCTTCAAGATAAAAATCCATTACAAATAAATTGAAACTCCACTCCACCATGACAACCTACTATGAAGAAGTGTTAATAAAATTAGAGACTTCAACATATTACTATTGAAAGAGGAATATGTTAGACATCTAGTGATAAGGATTAGTGTGTAATATTATTATTATGAACTAACATTAGCCACAAAGTTGGTAAAATTATATTACAGTGATGAGATGGAGAAATCAAGTTTAACATCATTTGTTGAATTCATGGTAATTAGAAATGATGTGGTTATGGATAATTTTGCCAAGACCTACAACAAAGTTGGACCTACATGATAGTTTTATAGATTGTAGAAGAAACTCTTAAGATTTTTTTAGATGGTAAAAATAGATTATTTCTTGAATAAATTAATATTTTCTAGGCATTAGCTTTTGGAATTTTTTGCCAATGATTCTAAGTGGAAAAAAGCCTACATCACTACCATTGTCAGGATTTTAATCTTGAAACTAAAGATGTCATAGTTAGGTTTAGCATATATAATAGTTTGTTATGTTGTGATGAAGGACAATAAGAATTCTATATCATGACATATGCTATGTTTGCTTTAAATCATAATGAAAGAAGGTAGTCACATGGATTGGTTGACAATGCTAAAGATGGAGATGAAGAGGCAAAAACTATCATACTACATGGTATTCTTTGCCCACTTCTCATATGGCTACCTTCTTCCAACTTTTGTTAAAGTCTTTAGGAATTCCAATTTGTTGGATGTTATCATGACGGTAGTGTAAAAATAAGAAGTTGATTTTGTGGTTGTTTGTAGAAGCCTTATTCAAGAAATAGTAGACTACCATGGAGATTCTAGAAATAAAACAATCTCAAGATGTCTAGTTTGAGGAATGGAATAAAGTTGAGGTTGATTACATGACATAATACATGGTGCTTGCTATGTTATAACACCACAACTTTAAGAATATGATTGTGCATTATGAGTCAACCATCAACTTCTTCAAGGTATCTATAGAGAAGAGTCCAATGGAAAAAATTACTTTCAATGAAAAAAGCTTAGAAAGATCTCGCAAGTCTTAATTCAGATGACCTTCTAGCCCTTATCAGGGGCATCATTGATAAAGATCTTAGTTAGCTTTCAAAGATAAGTGTCATCATGGTAAGTAATGACTTGCTATATGATTTAATATATATGAATTACACCCTAGTGGATCATTACTTTAGAGCTAGCTTATGGTGATATACTAAGTGAGGAGCAGTGAGGTACCCCTACACCCAACCATACGAATCATAGGCATTCACATGCAATCCAATAGAATTCCACAAACTTTAATTACCAAGTATGCTAGAGCTAAACAATGNTGAATTCCACAAACTTTAATTACCAAGTATGCTAGAGCTAAACAATGTGTGTGTGTTGTTTGTTCATTTTCTTCCCAATCCCATTGGTGAAATGCAATTGTATGGTTAAGTGTGATTGAGGTGTAAGATTTTTATTATTTTTTGTTTTATCAATTTACTTGCCTAGAACGAGAATGAAAGTGAAAGTGATTGGGTGCTAAGGAAACTATGGTCTATCCTAGCCTAACACAAGTAGCCATTCCCACTTCCCAGACACAACTTAAACTTTGTGTAAACACTGCTGGGTTGTTAAACGCTAACCATTTCTAAGCTACCAAGTGTCACACGTATCTTTGAAGGGGTTGTTCTTGTGTGTTAATGAATTGCATAATTAATCAAAATTAATTGCTACATGAATAACATTAATGTAAATTGAACAAAATCACAATGTATATAAATGCATAAAAAAGAAAGTCTCAAGTGCTGCAAGGTGAATCAAAGGGCTCATCTTTATTGCCAACACAATGGTATGTTCAGGTACTTCAATGCTTGAATAAAGAGTTGATCACACTTAGACCTCCTACTGCAGGCACTTGGAAAATATTCTAACTCTCAAATGACCAAACTGCAAGAGTTTCACTACTTGACTACCAAAAAACTACTCTCAATCGTGCACCTGGGGGCTGTATTTATAGACCCATGAGTAACCTTGCAATATTGAATGTATGATATCACATCTTGGGCCACGATATCACGTACCCGATATCGTGTACTTGATATCATGGTCACCCCGATATCGGAGCATATGAACAACATGATTCATCACTAAGGAATAAAAAGATGGTATTTGAAGTTGCTTTGACATAAAATGAGACACTAAACAAGGATATCATAACTAACTATGAAGTAAAAGAAAAAAATGCAAAAGCATTTGCAAAATTCAAGGGAAATATTGAAGATGCATTGAAGTCTAGTCTAGAGGTAGAACTTGTAGTGCGATTAGAAGAATTAATGGTGCAAAACATGGAGTTAGAGGGTGAAAAGCTTATAATATAAAATAAAACATCTAACCTTCAAGAAGAAATTGACAACCTTTAAAAACATGTGAAGGACCTCACTTTACAAAAGAATGATCTGACTAAGGCCTTCAACACAAAGAGGAAAAATCTGTAGGCCATAGTGAGTGAATTAAAAGAATAAATTATCACTAATACTATCATATCCCATTATGCTAAACTCTTAATATTTTCTTCTAGCAAGGGTTATGATCTTTAGTCTTATCCACTCTGTTAACACTATCATTTTCAATGATTTTCAATAAAGTTCTAGTAGAAGTTTAGAAGAAGTCTGTTGAATCAAAAGCAAGAGAGTAGCCTTAAGAAGTTCCACCATAGCCTCCAAGTGCTTCTACGGTTATAGAATAATTCATGGTAAAGAATTCCACTACTTAAACACAAGAGTCATTAGCTAATATTTTTGATAATTTAATGAGTGTAAATATACACTCTTTTGATGACTAATGAATTTTATTATTTGTTTCTTGTTTAGAATAATGTATAACCTCTTTCATTTGACTTTGAAGTAAATTAATTAAAATTTTTTTATGACAACATAGCTTTTTTATGATTTATAATTTACATATGTCCCAATATATTTTGAAGGAGATATTTACTCCTAAGATTTCTAGTCATTTTTCATTTCATTTCAAAAACTTTTTAGTAACAAACAAAATAAGTTGCAACATTCATTTGGAAGATAGATTCACTTCATTACTTTACATTATTCACTACTTTGAGTTAGCTGCAACAAATCAATTTTATTTAAATATGACCTTAGGATCTCTAGAAATTTAAGTTTTCTATAGCATCATGACCTAACCACAACTCATGATAGTATAAACCATGATTCATTGTTAATGCATAGTATTCACAAAGTCAAGCCATGAGGTTATCACCACTCATGGTAACAAAATTCATCATAAAAGATTAAAAATAACTTCACCATGCCTATGATTATCAACTATGACTTATGATATTATTTCAAAACTCTAGTGAAGCATTTTGAAAAAATCATATAGTTCTAAGTGATCATTTTACTAAAATCTACTAATTTCTTTATACAAATTTAGAATAGAAAACTTGTAAAATTTCAGCATAATTGAAGTTCATTTGATTAGTCAAAGTGATTCATGTTGTGCAAGCTCTTAGGAATAGTGTGTTCCTTTATCTACTCCAAGGATAGGTAGCCACTCTTTTCTAGACATAAGAGTGTGAGTAAAATGTACCTTTGAGTTGGATTGATATTTTTCTAACATTTCCAATGAGTTATATATCATCTTAAAACTATAAATAATGAAGAAGATACAAATTTTCAAAATTCACCTAAAATTCTAGTTTTTTCATAATGATTCATAGTCAACTTGTGGTTCACATACCATGACTCATGGTCAACTCATGGTTAGCATATCATAACTTGTGGTCAATTCATGATCTACTACCATAACTCATGGTATACTTGTGTTTGAACACCACAAATCATCTTCAACTTGTGGTATTTTAAAAATTCAAATTTTAAAGGATTTTTTTAAGACTAATACTTGTGCTATAATACCACAACTCTTGGTATTTTCAAAGTTTACAATTTTCAACAAATTTTGATAAAATTTCAAAGTACTAATCAAGGGTTCATCTAGAAAAATTGTTAATGGAAAAAATAGTTAAACTATATCAAAAATCTTTAGAAGGAGAACCTAGTAACATTTTTATGTTTAAAATTGAAATAATGAGGAAAGGGTAGTAGTCGATAAGGAGAAAAAATTAGTAAATTGAGATATAAGATCCATGTAAAAATCCTTTAAAAGATTAACACTAGATGAATCTAGTGAAAGTAAAAGTAAAATTCCCCTAAAAAAACCATAATCTACTCACCACCATCTTCTTATAGAACTTCTTTATATTTTAATAGTAGTAAACCATTATCTTTATATTTTAATAGTAGTAAACAACTCAGAGAGTACCGTGCTAATATTTCTTTCTTAATCTGAGATAGAATAATTAAAACAAAAGTCTTACATTGTGAATTATTAGAATTATATCAAAATATTTTAAATTTGTTTGATAATATTAAAGAGAGAATCATAAAATATTGTGCAAGAGATGATCCAACTACCTTCTAACATATAAAATCTCATCGGTGGTGTAGCATCGACTTAAAATTCAAAGATGAAAGCTTATTGTTTGGTATGTCTTCAACTTTACGAAAGAATGTTAGAAAATGGTTCATGAACATCTCCAAAAGGGATTTATTCTACCCAATAAAAATTTTTATGCTTAAAAAACCTTCTATGTAAATAAACATACTTTACAAATTCATGGTAAGAAACAATTAATTATAAATTATGAATCCTTAAATGACAATATTGAATCAATGAAATATCCTATTCCCTCAAAGGATGATTTATTACAAATAATTTAAGGAATCCATATTTATTCTAAATTTTATCTTATATTTGGATTTTGGAAAATTTGGGGTCTTCCAAAAGATATAAAACTATGTAGTTCCTCATGGTTTATTCTAATATTCAATTTTATCATTTTGTCTTAAAACTAATCCATCCATCTTTTCACTAAATCATGGATAAAATTTGTTTATCTTTATTTTTCTTTTTAATAGTTTATATTGATGATATTTTATTTTTTTTAGTGAAAATGTTCAACAACATTTGAACATTTCCAAAAATTCTATGAAGTTCCCAAAGAAAATTGTATTGTACTCTCTCTAATTAAGATTATAATTAGAATACATGAAATATTATTTCTAAGAATCCATATTTCTAGATGAACAATAGTTACGAAAAACCATGTATTTAAAAATATGTTACATTTTGCAAATAAAATCTTGAACAAAACTAAAATTCAAAGATTTTTAAGATGTATTAACTACTTATAAGAATTTTATCAACATATTGCTATAAACACAGTTGTATGAAATTAACAACTAATCAAGAATTCTCTAAAGTTAAATGAAGAAAGTACTTTTGCAGTCCAAGGAATTAAAAAAGGTATAAGAACATTCTAAAATTTCAAATTTGTAGAAATATTTTGAAATCATTGAAATTGATGCCTCAAAAAAATTTTGGGAAGTAATCATAAAAAGGAAAACCAATAATAAAGAGTATGTGTATAGGTATGGTTCTAGTAGTTTCAACAATATCTAATTAAAATACTACAACACACAAAAAATTATTAAATATTATTAACGGTATAGAAAGCTTTAGGTTATTTGTACAAAATTATAAATTTATAGTCAAATCTAATTTTAAAAACTTTAGAAGCTTCTAAATTTTAAAGAGCTAATAAATTAGTAAATTCTAGATTGATTTGATAGGGTTTATAGTTATGTAATTTTTATTTTGATTATGAATATATTACTCATAAGAGTAATAATTTAGTTGATTTTTCTACTAGAAAGTCTCGCTAACATGGTTGCTTATAAGAGAAGAATGGTCTTATAAATTTCACTAACATGGTTGCTTTTGATCATCACATCTAATATCTTATGTAGATAATCTAAGATAGATATAGTTGAGTGAGGCCACTTTAGATTATTTTTAAAGATAAAATGCCAATGCTTTTCATGCTTTGGTTGAGGATATGGATGCTACGAGGTTAGAAGATGTGATTGGTTATAAATTAACCTCTATCCATATTGGTAATACCTCATGGTATAATAATCTAACATTCATTAGGTTAGAACAGCTTCACATAGAATAGAGCAAACAAGCAATTGGAATGTGGTTTTTTTTTTGTCACTGCATTAGGTCTATAATAATTAAAATATATGCAAAATATGTTTTTGATATTTAGCAAGGGTCATCCCCTAGTTTCTAAGACTAGTGACATAACTTTGACCACAATTCTTATTATTATCTTAACGATACTCCTGCAAGAATAATTGAAAATTTGAATGAAAGTTCTAATTATAGCTACTATACTAATTTGTAAAGCCTTGTGGCTTATACATAGATCTATTGTATTGATGTCTTCTAGTATTACAAGAACAAAAATGTATTTCATCACCATTGGACTATGCCTTTCATAATGATATATATACTATTAATAAATATAATATGTATACTATATCATCTATGAATAAGATCCAAAATCCTATTAGTTCAAGATTTTATGTACCAAGTGACTATATCTAAGATGAACGATTGTATGAAGAAGAAATTATTTATCTCACCTATAATCACATTCAAAATAATAGAGTTCCCAACTAGCTTCTAAGGTCATTTGCTCCTTATGATAATAGGGATTATTACTCCTTGTCTCTCAAAGATCATTGGTCCTTCTATAGTGATGATTGATATAAAATATAGTTATATAGAAGAATATAGTTATTTGGAGTAATGGTAAGGTGCTCATTTCTCATGTGGAATATCTGGATTCGTGCATGAACGCAACTACTTGAAAGGTTAGGTAAAACTCATCTACTACCCCTCTCAAGACCCTACATAACCAATTGGACATTATGGCTTCGGGTGATTATCCTTTTTTATCTTTCAAGATAAGATGAAATCTACTTTTATAGTGGAGTATTTTAGGTTTATACTATCTTGCTACAGTCTAGATGTAAAGTTGAAAAATTTTGAGTTAACACTTTCTTTTATGATGTTAAAATTTCATTGGTTTGATACTTTTAAACCTAGCTATATAAACACCCGAACAAGCATCCGTTGTAGCTTCTATATACTAACAAGCATCCCTTCGTGTTGTAAAGTTTTCTTCTAAGATAATAGAATGCTTTCAAGTTTGTCCCTAAGTTCTTCTCTATGTTACTCTTGCTTTATCATTAAAATTGACAAAATTTTCATTAAGACCTTTTTTGAATCAATTTTTCCCAAACATAAACTAAAGCTATTAAAATTTAATTTGAAACAACTAGCAAAAGAAAAAACCAACTTACATCAAATTATTGTGACTTAATTTCCAATAAAATTTTTTCTTCAATCTATTATAATGTTTTCCTTTTGATTATTGTTAGCAGTTCTATTGCAGCTCTCATGGTTTCATGTATGTCATTTTTTTCTCTCTATTTTACATATGGACTCTTTACTTGTATTTATTTTGCATAGTTTCTTAAATTTAATGCACCTCTTTTTGTTTCAAGCAGGCTTGAACACATAAATTTTGCAGCTCTACCATTTATCCCTTTAACCTTTAACCTTGGCAAATATTGATGTATTTTAATATATTTTTAATATGACCCTCGTAGTCAAGTTTTCCTGAGTCAATATCTTTCTTTCAGAGTTTTTAATCATTGATATAAACCTTAACAATGGTCTTTTTCATTATTATAATAACAGAAGCACTCCATTATGAAAAGTTACAGATCCAACGCACTCACTATCAATAAACTTTAGAAACAAAACATGCAGCTAGATAGTTTTGCAGAAGTGAAAATGATCTCTTTTTAAGATTTTTTTTCCCCATGTAAGGCACTGGCGGCCCTGAGGTGGGCAAAGTATGTTGACCTGATTCAACTGAACTCGGTTCATATATTAAAGACCTGACCTTAAATAAGTCATTAACAGTTGTAAAAATAAACTTTATTTAAACTGGACGTGGGCTACGTGGACAGAAAATAATAATTGAATGTTTACATAGATTTGGAAAATACATAGAACACGTTTGATAAACAAACGTGAAGCCCACTAGGAGGAATGTGAAGAGAGTCATGTCATCCAAATGCCTGCATTATAAACAAAGTAGATTTTGTATGACAAATTGGAGTATTCATGCTTCACAAGTTCAATTTCCCAGATTTCTTCACGATGTTTGCCGTCCTCTGCAAGCCACAGTAAACAGGGCATGAACATTGTTTTTGCCTTGGCTTGCAGGCATCTCCACAACTTTGAAATTCATTCATATATTTTTTTGTTGAATTAGGAACTAGCGCTTAAAGCTCAAACCTCTATTCCTTAACCAATGTAGCGTGCGCAATATTTTTCTGTCCATGGCTTCTGATGTGGAATGAGAGGCTTTTATTTGAAGCAAAGTATTTAGAATAGGGAGAATTTCTTTTTCGTTTATGGAAGTGATTTCTTGCAATTTTCTTAATTGATCCACCTTACCTTTCACTAATACGTAGATTGACATTTCATATAGATTAGCCACCCCCCCCAACTCAGGGTCAAACCCGGGATATGCCAGGAAGCTCTGTTTACTACTATTTCTTGGATGCTGCAGAAGTAGTGCATGATCATCTGTGAAAGGGCACCATCTTCTCTTCCATGTCAAACCTGTCTCTTCTTCCTGTTTCAAGCATCTCCCAAGTGGTCATGTAAAGTTCAGGTATTCTCTTGTGCTTGAAAAGGCTCAAAGATAACCATCAGAGGTTAAAATAAAACAAAATAGGATATTTACCATGATACAAGTGTTGCAATGACGAGATTTCTTGGTTATATGGCAACCTGCAATGTCGAGTGCTGAGAATTCAAAAATCTGCAGCTGAGAAGGCAGATGAGTCCATGCACGAGACAGTAAGCGCTGTTTCATGAGTTCCGAGTAAAAGATGTTGCATATCTCTGCAGTCAATAATTCATTTTTCCCTTCTCCACCATCTTCAAAAATCACCCATCCTTTCTCTACGGCCGCTTCGTAGCTTGGATAGTAGCTTGGATACTGTCTTGGATAGTAGCTTGTTGCTTTACATACCTTGCAATTAAGAGTCTCGAACGGTACAGTGTTGCGGAGTATGGACAAGTGAATTTCTTCTCCGAAATCGAAACGCCCAACTTGATTAAAATTCGTGGAAGTAAATTGAGTAAAAGGAGGGGGAAGATGCATTGGAAGGTCGACAGCGTACACAGTTGAAACAAAACACACCNAGGGGGAAGATGCATTGGAAGGTCGACAGCGTACACAGTTGAAACAAAACACACCACGGCTGCATATTTAGTGTTAAGAAATGACTGGAGCGAAGGGTTGTGTGTACGCGAGAGTTGATGAAAAGAGAAAAAAGATTCATCTTTCGTGCTGACCAAATCTCTGATTCTCTGTTCCACGACTGTAAATAACAGCGGGCTCGTTTTCGCATTTAATACCCTGCTATGCGCCTTTGTGTATGCTAACCACTCTAAAGTAGCTGGTAACGCCTGCGATCATAAAATTGGGAACAACCAATGTGGAGGATACGTTAAAAAACTATGGTTTATAAGATTCAGATTCATAGAAATGTGAAATAGCAAGTAAGAACCGTGATTCTGTCGTGATCAACAAAATTGGAAACTTAATGAAAACGCAATAAAGAAAATTACAGTTATAGATTCTTAATAAATCCCTACTCATAGAGCATTAAAAAATAAAGTTCTGAATAATACGGTGGGGGGATTTTGAAATGGCTGGAGCAGGAAATGGAGCGGGAATCGAAGTGGGCATGGGTGAGAGAATATCGAGGAATCCAAGCCCAAGCTGAGTAAGGTAAAGTGTTGCACTGTTTGTGGAAAGCTGGGGCACCTTGAGGCAAATTGCAGGGTTCGGCCTACAACTAAAGGAACTAGGGAGAAGGGGGCTAAGGGCTGGTTTAAGATAACCAAGGGGCAGCTGGTGCCTGAGCCCATGGAGGATGGGGAGAAGGTGGTGGTAGCTGCCAAGTCTATTACACAGCTCCCCAAGAAGGAGATTCCTACACAGACCCACCAAAAAGGGGAGGAGGCTAGAGGGGAGTCACCTGATAGGACGCCCTGCAAGTCCAGAACTGTATCTAGTTTGATGGTGCAGGGTTTTGAGCTACCACTATTGGACAACTGGATTAATGTTGTGAGGGGGTCCTTCAAACCGCAAGTGTTGGAGATTTCGAGTTTAAAGCAAGGGCTGGCAAGTTCATCGGTAGTGGGAACCTTCCTTTAAGTGAGAAAGTAGGCTATCCTAGAACCCCAGCTAGTAGGAGCAAGCTGACACAACTCGATGTGGATTTGGGAAATCAAAAGACCTTGCAAGAGGTTTTTCACAAATGATCAATGGATCATACATGAAGATCCTGTCCTAAAATTGTAGGGGCTAGGGTATCTCCTACAAAAGAAATACCTTAAAAGAGATTGTGCGATGTAAGGGTTGTGATGCAGATTACCTTCAAGAAATGAAGCTACAAACGTTAGAATCCTAGTGGTTGCAGTGAGATGGATGGAATGCGTGGATGGTAGCTTGTAGAGGAAGGGTTGGGGGGTTAGCTATTTTGGCCTAGTTGCCCCTTGGACAAGTCAATAAGTTGGATTGGAGCTAGAGCATCCATGTGGTTCAGGAGGGTATCTAGCTCACAAATGTCGACGGTGCTCAAAATTGGGAGACATGTTTTCAAGAACTGCAATGGCTTGTGTAGATTGTTCTGCACTAGACGCGATGGGTACTATTTGGAGATTTTAACCAACGGTTGTTCTCATGGGAGAAGATAGGAGGGGATTGTGCAGATCCACTAGGGAGTCAGTAGTGTCTAGCAATCCTGCATGAGCATGTGTTGGTGGATATGGACATTAGGGGCTATTGCTTCACGTCGAGCAATAAGCAAAGGGAACGATCATGTTATGTCAAAGATTGATTGTGTTTGGATAAGTATGAGGTTGCTTGTGGAGTTTGATGTGCAAGTGTTTGGGAAGGAACAACAAGCTTCTAACCACCATTCAATTACCTGCTAGTTAAAGCAGACACAAGCATTGGCACCTAGGCCTTTCCATTTTGAACAGATATGGTCATCCAAGCCTTGGCTTAGGCCTTTGGTTATGGCCATTTGGGAGGACTATTTGGAGCTGGAGGAGCCCACAAGGTTTCTAACACAAGGCTAAAGGAAACTTAAAGCATAGATTTGAGCTAAATCGATGGAGGAGAAGTATGGCTTCTCAGCCTATCTAGAGCAATTGCAGGAGCAACTATGTGACATCCAACATAGGCAGAAAAATGGGCAGGATTTGGCTATGGAAGATCATACTATTTTGCAGGAATTGCGAAGTCTACCTTTGGAGTAAGAAAGTGTCTTACTAGCGCCAATGTGTACAAGTTACTTGGTTGAGGGAGGGAGATAGAAATATGTAGTTTTTCTTTGCTCCAGCCAAAAGGAGAGGAGGTCAAGAAAAACAACAAATATATCTGCTACACAATGGGTCTGAGCTGAGAAAGGGAGTGGAGATTGCTGAGGTGATGCAACATTACTGAATGCATATATGGAATAGGAGGCCTACTAATCCAGTATCGGTGCAGGTGTGGCAGGTGATTGGTAAGACTGAAAATCGTTCTTTGTTAATGCCATTCATGCTACAAGAGGTAGAAACAACAGTAAGATCAATGAAGATTAATAAGGATTTGGGGCTAGATGGTTGGCCAATTGAGTTCTTTAGAGAATTTCTGGACATTGTGGGAGAGAACTTGTTGGATGCATTCAACCAGATGTTAATGTGGCAGCAAGTGAGATAGGAGATCAACTGCTTAAGAATTGTTTTGTTCCCCAAGATGCACATTCCAATTTTGCTGGCTCATTTAATCCTATTGGAGTCTGCAATACACTGGTATGCCTTTTTACAAAGATGCTTGTGCAAAGGTTGGCATCACTGATGCCTAGACTCATGGGCGCAAACCAGAGTGGTTTTGTTAAAGGTCTGTTCATGCAAGATCAGAGTTTGCTTTTTGTAGGAAATATAGCACTCACTTCAACAAATGGGATTTCTGGGCATGTGCATCAAGCTGGACATTGCAAAGGCTTATGATATATGAATTGGTACGCCTTTAAAAAAATTAGGCTGCAGAAAGGATTTGACCCAAGATTCGTCAATTTATGTATACATCTTCAAGAATCAGGGTGATACTCGTTTGACATTGATGGTCGGCTATGGAGGTTTAAGGGGATGAGGCAACGTCTCAAGCAAGGGAACTTGCTTTCAACACTTCTCTTTCAAATGGTGATGGACACTTTTCAAACTTACTACACATCTAAAGGAATGGAGGGATTGATGGTGGAAGGTATACACTGTATGGTAGAGCACTATGTGAATGACACAATGCTATTTTTGAGAGCTGCCATTCCATAGGCACTAGCACTCAACAAGGCATTGGACAAGATTGCACAGGAATTGGGATTGGAGATTAATAAAGCTAAATTGGCAATACATATGATGAATATTGAAGAATTGGTGACCTAGAATACCAAAGGATACTTAGGAAGACTGATTGTTGCTTGGAAACAATGCCAGACATGGGAACCTTTGGTGCAGAAAATACAGAGGAAAATGGGACATTGGGTGAACTGGTTCCTCTCTTAGAAAGGGAAGATCTTGTTGGCTTCATCAATTTTCATGGTGATGGCTGGATTCATTGCAGCCATAGCATATCCTCTTGTTGGAGTGATACAAAAAATCGACCAAATTATCCAGAGGTTTGTTCAGTCAGAAGAAAATGGAGGGGGGAAAATGCACTTGGTTTGCTGGGAGAACATGACTAAGCCTAAAAAGGCAAGGGGGGTCGGGATTCTGTAATTCAGAAATGAGCTTAAATTGGGAATGCAAAGATTATTGAATAGGCTCCTAAGTGAAGGAGAAGGGTAGGCATATTGGATCAGAATAATGCAGCACAAATACCAACGGTCGGAGATTGACCCCCGAGGATCTCAAATGTGGTCTGCTCTTTATCATCATGCACTAGATATAAGGGATTGTGGGCTGCTAGGGAGGCACCCCAGAGATATCATGAATGCTCAGTTTCTGCTAGTTCATGGTTGGCAGGCCATATGGCATGGGAGGCTCCCTAAGAAGGTGAAGGTTTTTGCATGGCTAATTGCTCACGTGGTGCTACCAGTAAAAGATCTATGAAGGGGGTGGGGGCTTAATGTGGAGCCTCTTTGCCTAATATGTGGAGCAGCACCAGAAACAATTGATCTTATATACTGATGCCAGTACATGTTGGAAACATGGTGGGCGGCTGGACTGGCACCTCTGGCTAGGGTTACAGGTGACTCAAATGAGATGGCTATGATTTGGGCTGTCTAGAAGCTGTGGAATCAGCTGATTTTCTGTGGTAAGAGGCTACCATAGCCAAATTTAGTCATTGCTTCTAGGATTAGGTTGTGGTAGGAGGCTTTGCAAAGCATGGGACGTGCAAGGTACTGTGAGCCGTTGGTGGCAGAGTTCTAGAGGGATGAAGAGCTATGGCAGCTGATCATGTGGGTGGGGTGGAATGAGTGGCTGGGACGGCTGGAAGGGGTTCCCAATTTAGCGAACAGGGCCTTCTTTGAGAATTGGGAGGGTGAGGCAACAACCTTTAGATGCAGGGTGATTTAGGTGACAGAGAATGCAATGGTCGGGGCATTGGGAGTACTGGCGGCCAGAGAGAACTTATACCGCCAATGATTCACAGTTGCAGGTATGCCACAGATTTTTTCGAGCAAGGAATTCTGAAGATGGCACTAGGCACATCCCCAAATTTGCATTGCCGCGAATTTGGCAGGAGGTAGCAATGATCGATAAGCTCTTGGTCCAATCAGGCAGTTCGAACCAGCTGGTGGGGGTGCATTTTGCATTCCTACGATGCCTGAAGATGGGTACGTCGGTAAACATCCTAAATTTTTTGCTAGAATCGCTGCACAGGAGGAGACTGGGGAGACATCTGGGGCTAATTTTAGCCCTATGGCATGCAGGGGCGCCAATTCTTCCTCTAAAATTGAGATTGGAGCCATAGAGGGTATACCACAGACGGCGGTTTCATTACAACGGCGGATAGAGGAGCAAGATCGGGGGGAAGGGCACTCAAGAGAGGTGCCTGTTCAAACCCTCATGAGGAGGACGGAACACAGGAGACCGCGCTGGGGAACCAGGAACCTGCCATTATACTGACGCATAGCGAGTTCGAAACCCTTAAGGCTAGGGTCGAAGCTGGGGAAAGGGCCTGTGCGGAGGCTGAGGCAGAAGGGGTGGCGCTATGGATTGCTTGTATGCAACAGATGACGGAGCTTGCTGTCTGCTGGAAGACAGATTCAGGATCTGATTCGCAGGCACACAGCAAGGACGGAAGAGACGAGTCGGCAAATGAGGGAAGGCCTCATGGACACACACAAAGGGATCCACAGCAGAGGGAGAGGTCAACGATCCACACCAGAGGGAAATATCAACGAATACACAGGCGCCGGCACAAGGTCTTCGCAAGAACAACCAAGTAGGGTGCAGGCAACGGTTACGGGAGGACGCAGACCGGTATATCGATGAGGGGTTATACTGGGTTGTTCTTCTTGTTGTTTGTGTGTCATAGGGTAATGCCATCTGTGATGAGGGTTTGTGGGGATACTGTTTAGACTGGCCTTTTGGCAGAGGCTGGATTGGATTGATGACGGGGTGTTGTTCTTGTGCCCTGAACTGGGCATATTGTATATAATTTTCCTTTTCGAATAAATCCTGATATTTTCTCGAATAAAAATAAAGTTCTAAATGTAAAATTTATTAACGAATATCTTTGTATTTTTGTTTCTGCTACGAACGAATATATATACCCTCGTTTTTTCAAATTGGAAATATGAAACAGGGTAGATGGTAAAGGTACAAATTACATGGAAAAGTCATTCCCAATAGTGAACAAGTATCTGAAGCTCTCTGTTCGTGAAAATTTAAAGGAATCCAGATTCGGGTAAAACATAGAAAATAATCTACTCCATTCAGAAATTAAAAGCGTAGATGAGAATGTTATACCTTGTGCAATGATGCACTCAGAAAGTTGTGGTTGAGCGAGAGCTGCAACATATCTAACTCGTTAGGAAGCTGTTCTACGAGGCCATCATCATCCGGAAAGCGTAAGTGGTAACACCCACTGATATTGAGCGTTTGCAAAGATTTCAAGGCAGAACCAACTACACCAAGAATGTGTGTGAGGTTCAAACATCCTTCAATCGTAAGTCTTTCAACCTGGCAAAGGTCTGAAAACCCAGCAATGCTTCTGAGATTGACGCAACCAATTACTTCAAGCTCTTTCAGACTAAACAATGCGTCCGTGTGCATGACTTCCACCATCCAGCAACCTGTCACACACAGTTTTTTCAGGCCAGAAAGATTCCCCAGAGAAGACGGGAATCCTTTCAGAACAATGCAATCATGAATGATTAGTCGCTGCAGATTTTGCAAGTTGCCAATTGTGTCCGGCAACTCCCGTAGATTGCAGCAGCTGATCAGAGACAAATGATGCAATTGTGAAAGATTTCCTATACGTGGTGGGAGAAGTTTGAGATTCAGGCACATTCTAAGTCGCAGGTATCTCAGCCTCGAAAGATTGCCTATACTGTCGGGCAGCTTTTGGAGACTGTGACAATGAACGAGCATCAGGCTCTCCATATGCTGAAAATCACCTAAGGATTGTGGCAGCTCTGGAATATGACAGAAGCCCTTGAGACTCAAGGAACGCATTTGATGCAGTGGACGGCTGGCAGATTCGGGCGGTTGTATAAAACGAGTGGCTATTAGCTCAAGATCACTTAATTCAGGACGTGCATGTTGCTTATTGCCTGAAAACAAATCAGCGGTGTCTCTGGTTTGCTTCATTATTTGGGCCAGCGATGTGAGCTGTTGTTGTTGAGGAGCTTCAACATGACACCTAGAAATTTTTTGAGAATTTTTTTGGCAACAATCAATGTTCTGCTGCTCGCTGCCAGGGATTTGCCCACACGAACAGTATGCAGTCTCCGTACCATCCTGGAACCTTCTGATATGCAGTTCATGGTTGTGATGTAGCAGTTGAAACTGCNTGCATGGAAGTCTAGCTTTGAGAGTTGCAGTGAAATAAAATTTTTGCNGTAGCTTTTTTATACCACTGCAATCTTCTATACCCTCACAATTGCAATCGAAGATAACCAACCATCGTAACTGTCGCAGACGTCCAAATGACTCTGGGAGGGGCTCCAGTAATTGGCACTNACTCAGCGGAATTTTACTATCAATATTGTCAATCACCACTAAAATCTCTTCATTATGCAACCTGTCCTTCAAAAGTTTCTTTCCTTCCATTCTACAGTAAGTTGCATCATAGTTGAAAAGCTTACCAATAAGTTGTTTGTGGACTTCACTTACACCATGTTTATCTACAAGTCCCCATACATCTTCAATAAAAAAGCACCTTTCATATTGAGGGTAAATCTGATTATAAAGTTCCTTTGCAAATGTGGTTTTTCCGATGCCTCCAATACCACTTATTTCCACTGATGTCACACCAAGACCCTCCTCACGGCATTTCCTTATATCATGAATGATGCTGCTTAATTGTTGTTGTCTTCCAACTACTCTTGCTGAAGTAGCAACTTTCCCAACGTCAAATAGTTGCTCACATATCATATTGACAATTGTCATGCAAAGTTCACTGGTAAAAAATGAAGAGGGTTAGAACAAAAACTAATTTTGGGATCCTTAATTGTCACCATATAAACATCTGAGAACAATGTATTCCAATTTGTATGAATAAACAGAAACAATGTTCTATAAGGCTATGGGAAGAACAATCTCTGAAAATTCCTGTGACAGATGCACATATTTACTTTGCTACTTTTCCCTTCGCTATATAAATGTGATTGTATGTTATCCACGGTAAAATTTACTAGAAGAATTAAGCAGGGAAAACTATCTTAGAACTTTAGTGCAATATATGTTTGGATTGTCTGCAGTTATGAAATGGTATTGAAATTTACTGTGATTAAACCATACAAGCCGGCAAAGTTTGCTATTTGATTTTTAAAAGACAAATAAGTTAAGCACTACAAATTCCAATCATCAAGGAAGTTAAAACATACTATATAGAAGCCCAAATCTAATTTTGAAGTCATATTTTGGATATAGTCTAGTTAAAAATCAGCTTTNACAATGTTACTGTTTATCTTTCAAACAAAAAGCTAAAGCCTTGTGTCTCACCTTTGGAGGATATTTCCATAACAGGTTCAGCCTCTCACCGGACAGCTCTAAGACTCTCACACGTTTTAAGCAGAGAGTCAAAGCGATACAATCGTATGGAAAGTCAGTCCATCTCAGCCATAACAGTCTCTTAGACAAACTTGAAAGATCACCTTGGTGAACATAAGATACAAAACAAAGGATAAACATTAAGACTATGACAATGATAAGAAAATAAAAAAACACATTTCCTAGATATTTCATTAAATAATGGATACCTTCAATACAATGACCATGAATGATCAAAAATTCTAACGATGACATTTTACTGAAAGCATTAGCAGGCCATGGACATCCATCTTCATCTAGCACGGTTGAAACCTTTGAAACTAAGCTTAAAGCTTTCACCCTTTTAGTTCCCTGAAATTTTACAGACATTGTTCTCAGGTGATTTGCTTTGCACATAAAAAAACATTACTTGGGAAAGAAAGAAACAACAATGTCCAAATCATTTTACTTAGGTTGAAAGGGAAAATCCAAATACCACAAATTAACAATCATACCATTTCCTCAGATAACATATCTCTGACATCGGAAGGATGCCACACACGACTACGATGGCCAGGGCATGAATCTTCATCTTTGACTATGCTCCTCCCCAAGTCCACCAGCAAATCATGCATATTTAGAAAACCTCCCATGGTTACCTCAATTAAAAGTTTCATCTTCAACATGTCAAGAGCATATAAAATTTCTGATTCACCATCTTCATCATTACGGTGTCTAAGTTGAACAAGAAGTTCTACCTTCTCCCAGC
>MNCI01026845.1:35748-48142 GCA_015680685.1 Gnetum montanum
ATTGATTAACCCTGAGTGTTCCATTAAGGCATGTAAGCACTTAGTCCTTGGAGTTCAACTGGATCGCGTGTGAGACGCTTGTATTCGTATGGTTGAGTGTAGGGGTACCTCGCCACTCATCACCACGAATGGTTGCCATGCTAGTTTTAGGTTGTCATCAATGTTGTGTCATTTGCATTTAGAAGATCCTTGTACACCCTCATAGATTGGTTTTGAGGCCAAACTAGGATAGTAGCATCAAGTTTCATCTCACCTTTGTCAATCATTTTTTGGAGGTCATACTGCAGGGTTATGCAAAAAGTAGTGTTGTGACTGGGCAACTAGTGGTAGTGGCAAAACTGATTCAACCTAAAGTGCTTTAGCACTAGGGGCTCATTTGGGGCTATCAATGTGGATTCCTTAGGAGCTCGTAATATCTATAGTGTGTGTTGAGAGCATCTTCGGACATTTTCTTATACTGGATATGTCCAGCCCTCAGTAGTTGGTGCAACAGTTCAAAAGGTTTTAATGGTAATGGGGTATACTTTGAGCAATCCTTGTGCTCAAAGTTAGGCCTTGGAGTGGCTTACGTCATGGCCATTGGTGATGTAGGCTGATTAGTTGCTATAGGGCTGGCAGTTTTGTTGTTGGTCGGGGCCTTGGGTGGCCTGGCTGTTGGCCTCTAGTTTGTTGTTTTGGCCTCTTTGGCCATAGTTACCACAGTTGCACTTTCCTTCCCCTTATCCTTGTCATTTTTGGCATGTAGGCTTTTATAGGCCACATATGCCGGGTCCTTGCTAGCTTCTACCTCATCCTGTATGCTCTTGGTCTAGGAAAAGGCTTGGCTTAAGAACTGTGGGGCCAAGTAGTATAGTTTTGACTTGATGAAGTCATTGACTACATCTTTAAAGATGGCCAGGAGGTGCATCTTGGCTATTGGCTCTTGAATTTCATTCAATGTGGCACTCTAATGTTGGATAAATTTTTGCACAAGCTCTAGGTGGCCCTGCTTGATCTACATTAGTTGGTCTAGAGTGGTTTTAGGCTTCAAGTTGTACTTGAAGCACATCACAAACTAGCTTAGAAGATCCTCAAAAGAGGAGATAGATCCCCTAGATAATGTATGATACCAGTCTAGTGCATTGCTAGTGAGTGACATGGTAAAAACACACATGATGGCGTGTGGCCATGATTGCAGTAGTAGGCACTCAAACCTAAATGTCACTAGGTATGTATTGGGGACCCCTTCACTGTTGTACTTGGTAAATTGGGGTAGTAAGATCCCAACTAACATAGTTAGCAGCGAGACAACAGGACTTATGGGGTCATCTTGGTAGAAGTCCACTACTTAAACTATTTTAGAGGAGGTGGCCTTGAGCCACTTCACCTCTTCTATCAAGGTTTGGATCAGTTGGAATGCTTGGTCCAAGCTTTGGGATGTTCCAGTGGAATGCACTAGTTTTGCCATCCACTATGCTAGTTGTGTGATCCATGACCTAGTTGCAAGTTGAAAGACCACATAGGGTGCTTGGTGCATTGGTTGTGTAATGGGTGTAGTGACTAGGGCAATCCACGCGTGTGTAGGTTGGACCACTACCAAGGGTGTCGACGAAACAGGTAGGATGTAAGGTGCCTAAGTCATTTGGGGCTGAGAGGCATGCACTATGTAAACGTAAGGCTGAGCAGGTGTGATTGCTACTAGTAGAGATGAATGGGCAAGTTGCAACTATGCCATGAAGGGCAAGTTAATGGGAGGTACTACATCTTAACATCTATGTTGCATTTGGTGTGTCACTACCATAGGTGTTGACCTGGAAGGTGACATCGGGGCTATGACTATCTCCAGAAAGGTGAACAAAACTATAGGAGGACTAAACCAGGGATTGTCCATGGGAAGATAGTGTGAAAGGAGTCCTCATGATCAGAACAAGCTTCGAACTCATCCTCCTCCCTCTATAGGAGCTCTTTGTAGTTCATTTCCACTTTGCATTCATTTGTTCAGATGAGCTAGGCAAGTATCCAATGGTAGGGTTCTATGAGTGGGATGAAGTCAACAAGGGAGGGGATATACTCCCATCCATTTCGATGGATAAGCTTGTAGCCTTGCTTTGCTTCCATGTCCAAGTGGTCTATGAATAGGCCTACTTGGATCTTTGCATAGATAAAGTTATATTATTCATCATTGAGCATGGTATACTTGGGGTCACATAGCCTAAGGGATTGCCTTGGATCTTCCATAGCAGGATTGGCAGCATGGCTAATCTTATTTTCTTGTTGGATGGACAAGACAACTACTGTGCTTAGGATTGATGTTTAAGGCTTCTCGGAACTCATGTGCAAGTTGTAAGAAAGGATTGCAGAGGTTGCTAGTTGCAGAAAATGGCTAACTTTGCTAGTTGGAGAAAATGGCTAAATTTGGTGGCTACAGAAAAATGGCTAACTCTAGAGACTATAGAAAAATGGATAACTCTGGAGACTATGCTCTCTATGCTAAGAGCTAACTACGTTCTCTACTGAGCACCCTAAAGTTGGCTAACTATGGGAATATATGCTCTAGGGTTGCTACATGGGATTCCAAGGGAACCAACAACAGGGTCTAGTCTACACCAATCGATTAGTAGACAACACTTGTGCTAGCCTAAGATCTAGCTACTACCACACATGCAGTAGGTCCATAGGGTTGTTGGGTCTACACTAGCCCAAAGCTTGCAATGGTAATGCACAGAGCATGCAAGACAACCACCAATGGAGTCTGAAGAAGAAAAGGGTTTAGCTCTCCTTCTAATGCCAAAAAACTGTAGCAATAGAAAATGTTGGTGGCTAGAACACTGATGGGTTTATGGGCACATAGTTTGACCTCGTGTCCACATAAGGGCCTACTAGAGGTAAAGATGGGATGCCTTGAATGATCTTGTTGATCGAACAAGGACTTANGTGCCAAAAAACTGTAGCAATAGAAAATGTTGGTGGCTAGAACACTGATGGGGTTATGGGGACATAGTTTGACCTCGTGTCCACATAAGGGCCTACTAGAGGCAAAGATGGGGTGCCTTGAATGATCTTGTTGATCGAACAAGGACTTAACAAGTGCAACTTGGGGTGCAGCATGGTTAGTTGCAATGTTGATGCAAAATGATGTTAAGTGTTTACGTAGTATCAATGGGGATGAGCGTAGTAGAGGGTTTCAATGAGAAACGAAGGTGGCAACATGCTGGGACCACCTCCCAAGCATGGTTATGCATTAAAACAATAGAAAATGTGAGTAAAATGCTAAAAATGTAAAGAAAGGGTGAGAGAGAATAAAACACCACCCCAAATGGGGTTGAGCATAGTTAATACTAAGAGGGATGAGAAGGTATGTGATGTACAATAAGTGTAGTGGATAGTGTAGTCATAGTCTCAAGGGTGTATGGTCATGAAGACTAACATTCCACCATGGTTTTTGTGCTTGCTAAGTTAGCCACCATGGTGTGCAATGGATTGTAGTGGTCTATGGTGTTTTGTAGTGGTCTATGGTAGTCTGTAACATTACTAAGATTCCTTCTGCCTCGCTCCTAAGTACTCCTTAGATTTGTTGATGCTTCAATTCTTGCCAAACCAAATTTTTGCCAATCCTTAAAACATTAAGGGCAAGGGTATTTATAGGGCTAAATTTAGAGTGAAATGTGGAGAGACTACCACGTGGCAAAGGAAACGGTTGGGACTACACTATCATCCAACTATGTGTAATGTTCGAAAATGTTGGTGGTTGGAATCACCAAGGGATCAATGAATGCATAGCCTTAACCCCACCTCTATGCGAGGGCCTTGCTAGAAATAGAGGTGGAGCATCCTAAATGATCTTGTTGATCGAATAGGAACTTTGCTAATTACAACCGAGGTAGTGAGTGCAACCGGGGGGTGGTGTGGTTAGCCAAAATAAAAATTTGAGTGATGTGAAAAGATGCTAAGTGTCAAAGCGGTGCTTCGCAGTGCTAAGTGTAGATTGTAGCCATGGAATGGGGGCAAGTGTAGCCAAGGGTTTCAATTGAAATGAGAGTGTCAACCCACAGAGACTACTACATAAGCATAGTACAACATGATGACATGTGAAAAAAATGTGAAAAGATGCAAGAAAAATGCAATAAAATGCTAAAAACAAGAGAGAGAAATGGAACACTACCCAAATTAAGAATGTAGTTAACTCCAAAAGGATTTTAGAAGGTACATAGTGTACAATAGGCATAGTGGAAGCATAGTCACAGTCTTAGTGGTGTCGGGCCATGAAGTCTGGCACTCACTATGATGAACCGTGCCTACTGGGTTGGCCACTGTGGTGTATCGTGCACTATTCTAGAGGGCTGCAATGGAGCTGTGAGGTATCATGCAGTGCAAGATTGCAATAGGGTTACAATGTGGTATGCTCTAGGTCTTGTTCACCCACGGAGCTAAGTGCCAAGATGCCAAAATGCCAAATGCCAAATGAAAGTACTAACTACCCAACTAGTGAAAAATGAAAGCCAACCCCTAAAACATTAGGGTGCAAGGGTATTTATAGGGCTAAGGTTAGTCCAAAATGTGGATCAGGTGCAGCGTGGTACTGTGGTAGGTGGGACTATGAGAAAAATTCAGAAAATTTTCTAAGTTTGGAGGTGACCAGAAAAAGTTCAAAAATTTTCTAACTTTGGCTGCTACGCTCATCCAGTGTTATGTGTGGGACACGGAACATTGACGACTACTCTTGTTCTATGTTACATGTGGGACACAGGACGTTGGTGGCTATGCTTATCCCATGTTACATGTGGAACATGGGATGCTTCTTGGGGATAGGGCGTAGCATGGACACTTAGAAGAATTTGGTAGAAATTGCAGTCCTTGTTCTTGTTACACTAGCTATGCTCTATAGCGTAGCAAGAGGGGTAGCCTTAGGAGTTAGAAAATTTGTCAAATGCCTCTTCCATGTTGAGCTAGCTTGATACCTTCTTGCCTACCACTTAGGTAAAATTGGCCACTAAAAAGTGTGCTACATTGGCTATGATCTAAAGCATAGTAAAATGTAGCAACCCATGAGATAGAGAATTTTCCAAACTATTTCATCCATCCCAAATAATCTTGACAACCTTTGGCTTGGAACTTGGGAAAACTGGCCATGGAAGTGTGTGCTACGTTGGCTATGCTAGAGAGCATAGCACCACACTTAGAAAAAATTTGCGAAGTTTTGACACTTAGAAAAATTTGCAGGAAGTGCCATCGTTCTAACACTTAGAAAAATTTTGCAAATCTAGTAGTTGGAGCTAACTACACTCATCACTTAGAAAAATTTGGGCAAAGTGCCCCCATTTTAACACTTAGCCAAATTTGTAGTTGAGATGCCAAGATCCAAAATTTTGAGGTGTTTCAATGGCTCCTTTTTATTGACGTTTGGAGGAGTGGCCTGAGAGATGTTGACAAAGAATTGTAAAACACGACAGTAGATGTGGCGTCAACATTGCTCATTGGGACTTGATTGGATGTTGTTCCACCATGCTCAAGAGTGCAAAGGAAATAAGAATATGCTGAGGGACAAGGGGTATAGGCAATGTGAGGAAGATGGAATGTAAATAGTAGAAATGAAATGCAAATAGTGGATCATGATGTAAAATGCAAAGTTAGCACAACTGACGATGACCATGGCATGAAATGGCTTGCCCTTGCAGCGTTGACCTCTCTTTGGAGTGCTCATGAGATAGTCAAAGTCAATCTAAGGCTAGGTTGGTTTTGAATCTGTGGCATTGTCAATTTGCTTGGGGATGTGCTTTTCCCCATTCTTCTTCTTCTTTTATTATTATTATTATTGTTATTTTCTTTTTTTTTGAGTTTTTTTGCTTTGTTGTGAGGCGAACCTTTGTTGGGTTCAGCTTACTACTAAACGCTAGCTGCAAGTTGGCCATCGAGTAGATGGACTTTGTTTTGATGTGACCACATCACATCTATAGAATAGGTGTTTCCTTCCAGGGATGAGTTGCATTACATCTACTTGAGCTTTGATCAGCCAACAGAGGCTCCCCATGGGATGAGTTGCATTACATCCACCATGGGTTTTGTGATTGACGTGAAGGGAATGCCATGTACATTACAATGCATATGCATCAAAGGGATGTGCAATCGTGAGTATGCGGGGAATAACAGGTTATTGGGATGAAGGAGTGGATGTGCGTAGGCTATAATGGGATAAGGGGGATGTGCACTCTTGAGTGGCTTAGCTAGTCCAATCATGCACATTGGAGCGATGTGGCAACTTGCTACTGCGATGAGATGCATCTCTACATGACTGCCTCTGAGGCTTCATCCTACAAAAATAACTCAGAGAAGACAAGAAAGTCACAAAATGTGAAATGCAAGTGAAAATTCTAGATGTGAAGATGCTACAAGTGTTGGATGTGAAGATGCTACAAATGTACTAAATGTTGTGCTAGTTGCAAGTGCTCAGGAAGTTAGTGAAAGTGCCAAGGCAATGATGTTATGAGTCCTCTGAAGGTTGCATTAATGGCAAGTGCTCTAAAAGATTAGTAGAATGGTGGGAGGTGATGATGCTATAAGTGCCCTAAGGGTTTCATCAATGGCAAGTACTTCAATAGATTAGTAACATGCCAGTTTAAGGTTTTGGTAGACCGTAAAGCCAGTTTAAGGTCTTGGCAGACTGTGATGCACTAGTTTATAGTCCTAGTAAACTACTGGATGCTAGTTTAATGTTGTAGCAGATGGTGGATGTTGTGCTAGTTTAATGTCATGACCCAAGGATGATTTGTGCCAGTTTATAGTCATAGCGGATTATCTATGCCAATTTTTGGCATCATGGTGGATGAGTTCTTACCTTGCTTATCTGAGGTGTGATGCTGCATGCATAGTCATGCTATGTGCCTATGAGATCCTACAAAAATCAATTAGAAGAAACAACATCAAGTGGCACCTGTCGTAAATAGAGTTAAAATGCACAAATGAAAGGAAAGAATTGCAAAAAGCAATAGTTTTAGGCCATTCTGGGCCATGGGCTATTTTAAGGCCTTTTTGGGCAATGTTTTTTTGTAGTTTTATTTTTTATTTTTTTACATGTTTTTGATGCAATGCATAAGCTAAGTGAATAGATGTGTAAACAAAGTATAAATGCATAAATAAAGTGAAGAAATGTGTAAACTAGGCAAGTAGGTGAAATGTATATGCATGAACAAATGTAATGCAAGCAAAAACCAAAAATGCATGCCCCATGGAGGCAAGGGGTAAGAAGGTGCTTAGTGTGTTTTTTGCCAAGGAAAATTCTTGATTATGTAGTTTCTTCCTAATTGGGTGTGGATTAGGGGGTGTGCAAGGCTTAGGATCCTCTGGGAGGCTGTTGGCTTTAACCGCTCATTCGGGTGTATTAGCCTTAGGCATTGCGTTGGTTGCCATAGGTGCATCACCAAGAAACTCCACCTCCAACACTTGCGCCATGTCTATGTTATGGATAGCTAGAGAAGAGGCATTATCACCATGGATGATAACTTGACCGCCTTTGTATGGAAGCTAGATTTCTTGGTGGATGGGAGAAGAGACTACCCATAGTTGAGCTAGCCAAGGCCTACCTAGGATTAGGTTGAAGTCTTGCATCTCCTCTATGATAGTGAAATCTGCACTAGTGGGGAATTACTTTCTTTCCACGAATGCTAAGTTGATCATACCCCTGATGGTGATGCATGATTCATTGAAGGATTTTAGACCCGTGATTTTAGTTGGTCTAATTTCATCTGCTAGGCCTAGCTTATCGATGACAAAGTACAGGACTATGTTTGTTACTGCACCATCATCGATCTGTACTCTGTGGATGATGCATTACCCAACATGTATGCTAATGGATAGTGGAGCTGTAGTGACCTCCCCTCATTCAAGGTTGATCTTGATTGCATCATCACAAAATGCTATGGATGTTGAACCTAATTCCTGTGGTGTAGGGGGAAACATCATTGCACGGATGGATGCCTCATCTACAAGGATGTCCTCTATAATAGGAATGGAGGTAAACATTTGGGCCAATGCTTGGCGGTGAGTAGATGAGGTCAAGACCAGGTTGTACAAGCTCAACATTATGTTCTTTTACTTGAGTGTTTGTTTCACCTAGGTTAGTGCAGCTACGAAGTCCTTTTCATTAGCAGTTGTGTTGGCCTTGACTTCTTTCATGCTACTTGAGAGATGGATCTCTCATAGAGGGGACTTGATCTTGCATTGCTTGGCTTAGTTGGGGGTAGGGACCCTAGCCTTCAATTGTTGCTTTTTGGTTATGGACTTTGCTTTGGCCATGAGGGTTACAAGGTGCTCATTTGTCCTCTTACATTGCCATTTGGCAGGCCTACCTTGGTTGGTAGTGGGGTTGGCCCTTGAAGGATGAGGGACCAAGGCATTGCCCACTATTGGGCTTCAAGTAGGTGAGGGGCCATTACATTGTGGCATATTTATGAAAAATGGTGGTTTAGGAGTTATTGTAGGGCCAACTTGTTATGGCATCTTAATGATGAAAGGTTGCTTAGTGATTGTTGTTGTTGCGTCATGCTAGTTTAATGTCTTAACAAACAATTGTTGTGGGACCTTGACCACAAAAGGTGTTATGGATGCCAAAGGTGGTACTTTGATAACAAAGAAAGACCTCTTACTTATGGAGGTTGAGGGGATCCTTGCCTTGTTAGTAGGCACACATATCACAAAAGGTTGTTGCATAGGTTTGGACTTGCCACCTATGCTAATGGAGTTTATGACATAAGGGGTGTTGTCTACATTGGATTAGCTCATTTCATTGAGCACCAGTTGGTCCCATTCTATCATTGTTTGCAAGTCATCCTACAAAACATGATAGTTGTTCATACTATAACTATACGGTTGGTGGTAATGATAGTATTGGTCTAGTTGGAAATGTTGTGGGACTGGGGGATCATTTGGTATTACTGAGGTGGGGTTCCTTAGTAGTTCGCAGTAATTGTCATGTTTTTGAAGAGCAATCTTTGATACATGTTTGTGTTCAATTTGTCTAGCTTTCAAGAGTTTCTCCAGTAGTTCAGAGGGTTCCATCGATAGCGGTGTATACTTTGAGCGATCTTTGTGCTCAAAGTTGGGCCTTAGGGCAGCTCTTATCGATGTAGGCAAGTTGGTACCAAAGTTCGTGGCTTTCTGAGTTGAGGCATTGGGCTACTTAGCCCTTGAGCTTCAATTGGTTGCTTTTGTGCTTGCGATCATTATTTCCACTATTGTATTTTACTTGTGCACATGTCAGTTTCTATAGGCCATGTAGGTTGAGTCATTGCTAGCTTGCGCTACCTCCTCTATGCCCTTCATTTGGGCAAAGCCTTGGCTAAGAGACTTTGAGGCTAGGTAATACAGCTTGAACTTGATGAAGTCATTCATTGCATCCTTGAAGATGGCCAGAAGGTGCGTCTCTACTAGGGGTACATGCATTTTGCTCAATGCAATGTTCCAACATTGGAGGAATTTTGGCATGGGCTCTAGGGGCTCTTTCTTGACTTGCATTAGCTAGTCAAGGGTTGCTTTAGGCTTTAAGTTGTACCTAAAGCATGTCACAAACTAGATTATGAGATCATCCAAAGAAGAGATTGAGGCCTTAGGTAGCACACGATACTAGTCTAAGGCTTTGCTAGTGAGTGACATGGGGAACACATGCATGATGGCATGTGGCCATGCTTGAAGGAGTAGGCACTCAGACTGAAATGTGACCAAGTATGCATTAGGGTCCCCTTCACTATTGTACTTGGTAAGTTGAGGTAGCTAGACCCCAGTTGGGAGAGTTAGAGGTGGTGCCATAGGACTTATGAGGTTGTCTTGTTAGAAGTCCGCCACCTTGACGGTGTTGGAGGAGGTAGCCTTAAGTCAGTTGATCTCCTTTGTCAAGCTTTAAATTAGCTAGAATACCCGATCCAAGCTTGGGGATGTGCTAGCTAGTTACATTGGTTGGGCTTGCGTTAGGTGTACGACATAGGATTGGATTGTTGGTTATGGAGTTTCCCAATTTAACATTGTAGCGGATGGCTTTAGTTGATGTGTTAGCTGAGGGATGGGTGTAGTGACCAAGGTGGTCCACACACAAGTGGGTTGGATGGACATCGTGGATGTTGATAAGATAAGTGGAACATATAATGCGTGAGTTGTCTAGGGCTAGGAGGTGGCCCTTGCATGAGTATAGGGTTGGGCAAATGCAATGGTCACTCACAAGGAAGGTTGAATTGGCATGGTCACCATCTTGGAGAGTACAAGTAGACTGAACCAAGGAGGGGCTGTACTAGGGAGTGGCTGTTGAAAGATGGTGTAGAGGGGGCTCTCACATTTAGAGTAGGCCTTGAACTCATCTTCTTCCTCTTATGAGGCTTCCTTGTAGGTTGTCCCTACATCATGCTTGTTTGCATAGATGAGTTGGGATAATAGTTGGTGGTAGAGAAATCCGTGAGTGGGATTATGTGTAACAAGGAGGGGTTGTACTCCCGTCCATCCCGATGGACTCGTTCATAGTCCTATTTTGCCTCCAAGTCAAGGTGATCCACTAGTAATCCTACTTGGATTTTGACACAAATATAATTGTATTGTTTGTGGGTTAGTGCTGCATGCTTTGCATGGATCCTAGTGTCAAATGTGTTAGACACTAATGTGGAAGGTTGATCTAGATTCATGTTCACAGGTTGGGTTGTGAGAGTTGCTATTTGCAGAAAATGGCTAACTTTGAAAATTGTAGAAAAATTACTAAGTCTACTAGTAGCAGAAAAATGGCTAAGTATAAAATGTATAAAAATGACTAAGTGTAAAAATGTAGGAAAATGACTAAGTATGAAAACTAGAAAAAAATTGACTAAGTGTAAAACTGTGGAAAATTTGGCTAAGTATGAAAATGTAGAAAAAAAATGCTAAGTATGAAAGCTACTAAAAATGGCTAACTCTAGTGCTACACTTCCTACACTGGAGCTTGCCACACTCGCTATGTTAGAGCTTACCATGCTAGAGCTTGCCATGCTCTATACACTAGAGCTTGCTATGCTCTGAGAACTTGTTATGCTCTCTAGAGCATCCATATTTTTGGCTAAGTGCTAATCGAGAAATGCAGAAGGAAATGACAAGGCCCTCCTTCTAGCGTCAAAAAGTGTGATGATTGAAAAGGTCAGTGGTTGGAATCACTAAGGGATCAATGGACGCACAACCTTAACCCCACCTCCATGTGAGGGCCTTGCTGGAAACATAGGTGGAGTATCCTGAATAGTCTTGTTGATTGATTAGGGACTTTGCCAATTACTACTGGGATAGTGGGTGCAACTAGGGGCTGGCATGGTTAGCCAAAATGTAAATCCCAATGATGTGAAATGGTGCTCAGTGTCAAAATAGTGCTTCATGGTGCTAAGTGTAGAGCGTAGCCACAAAATGGGGGTGAGTGTAGCTAAGGCTTTCAACCAAAACGAGTGTCAACCCATGGAGACTACCACTTGAGCGTAGTACAACGTGATGACATGTGAAAAAAATGCAAAAAAATGCAAGAAAAATGTAATAAAATGCTAGAAATAGAAGAGAGAAATAGAACACCGCCCTAAATGAGGGCATAGTTAATTCTAAAAGGGTCTTAGAAGGTACATAGTGTACAACATGCATAGTGGAAGTACAGTCACAGTCTCGGTGGTGTTAGGCCATGAAGTCTAGCACTTGCCATGATGAACCATGCCTACTAGGTTGGCCACTGTGGTGTACCGTGTGGTGTTCTAGAGGGCTACAATGGAGCTATAGTGTACCATGTGGTGCAAGGTTTCAATAGGATCATAGTGTGGTGTGCTTTAGGTCTCGTTCGCCCATAGAGCTAAGTGCCAAGATGCCAAAATGCCAAATGCCAAATGAAAGTGCCAACTACCCAACTAGTGAAAAATGGAAGCCAACCCTTAAAAAATTGGGATGTAGAGGTATTTATAGGGCTAGGGTTAGTCCAAAAATGCAGATTGGGTGCCATGTGATAGTGCAGTAGGTGAGACCACAAGAAAAATTTAAAAGAATTTCTAAGTTTGGATTTGACCAGAAAAAGTTCAAAAATTTTCTAACTTTGGCTACTACACTCATCCTGTATTATGTCTGGGACACGAGATGCTAGTAGCTATGCTTGTCCCATGTTACGTGCGGGACATGGAACATTGGTGGCTATGCTTATTCCATGTTACGTGTAGGACACGGGACACTCCCTAGGGATAGGGCATAACATGAACACTTAGAAGAATTTGGTAAAAATTGTAGTCTTTGTTCTTGTTACACCAGCTACACTCTGGAGCATAGTAGGAGGGGTAGCCTTAGGAGTTAGAAAATTTGCCAAATGCCTCTTCCATGTTGAGCTAGCTTGATGGCTTCTTGCCTAACGCTTAGGAAAAACTAGCCAGGGAAAAGTGTGCTACACTGGCTACAC
>MNCI01026850.1:0-16098 GCA_015680685.1 Gnetum montanum
CAAACAAATCCTTGAGAAGGAGATTCATATGGCCAAGGCCCACATAAATGCTATCAGTGCTCAACAAACTGACTGGTGGGCCATATTGGACACATATGCATTTGCCCACCAGGCGGAAGTTAAGAACTCAGATCTGCAAATCCAAGATCTTACAGAATACATGCAATTGGCAAACCTATGGTATGCCAACCTTGCCATGTTAGTAGCAACGCACCGGAGGATAGAGCTTACACAACAGGTAGCTACCACCTACAGCAAATATGAAACAAAATTTGCAGAACGCAAGAAGATATTGCAAAAACTAGAGATTGCAAATTCTGAACTTGAGGTGGTGAAAGCAAGCTACTATGGACATAAAGGTATCACAACAGATTTGGCTCAACGGCTTGCGGATTTTCAAGAATAAAAAGACAAAGCCAGAGCCTACGAGGAGGAACGATGAGTGTTTGCAGCTTGGTATGTCAAGGCAAATCAAATGTTTCCGCAACTACCCTACCCATGGGAAGTGCCAACTCCATCAAACATCGAACCATTAGCATGGACAGTGCAAGACCCCCAGACTGAAGAGGAGAAACTCTAGGCCATACTTCAACGCCATCAAGCCCCAAGACCTGGAGCACAAAACAAGGGAAAAGCACCTATGGAGGAGCCACCACCACCAGGAACTACATGAGTTCCACCAATTTTGTAGCTGTAGCGCATTCTTTGTGTTGTGTCTTAATTTTATTTTGATTCCACACTGTGACATAAACCCATTTTCACCATTCAATAATCTCGTACCTATCCACTGTGTAATCAATGGAGCTTGTTCTCACTGTAACTCGAGGACGAGTTTTCATTCAGTCATGGGGGTATGATGAGTCACTTTTTTAGTTAACTGCGATATCGCATGTCATATTGCGTACGTGATATCGCAGCCTATCTCCTCATCTATAAATAAGAGGTAGACAGTTCTAATAGGCAGTTTTTTTCAATTCTTAGTTTAAGTGTTAAGTTTTATGTAGTTCTTCTCTTAACCCTTTTCTCCTAGTGTATGCCCACAGTGTGGCGATTGTAATTATACGGCATCCTTATTCGAGTGTGACGTACTTGGACACGCACATGACCAGAAATAGAGATCAAGATTACTTCATCATTACAGCATTCACTTAGCTTAATTATTTACTTAATTATTATTTACTACTTTCTTAGTTAATATCTTCTTACCCTAAACTTCTATTAAACGTGGAATGGGTACGACTTGATTACGAGCATTTAAGTGTGACTACTTGGTAACCTAGTAGCATACCTAGGATCTGCGCTTGGTAATCCCAGTGGTAGTCGTGCACAAGGTCCAAGATGTGTACGGATGATTGAGGAATAGATGCTCATCGCACTTAGGCTAGCTTAGATTCTCTCTCACCCTCTCTCTCTCTTAGTTTAGTTAATATCATTTTCCATTATCCTCAGGAGTAGCATTAGCATAGGAACACATTATACACCTCACTCTAGACTAAACCATACGTGACAAAGCTAATACTAGTCTAGGTGGGAAGACAGCGAACTGCGACCTACGAGTAACTGTCTAGATACCACAACTAGCCCGTCTACGGAGTTTGACCGAATCATGCATGAAATGCTTGCATTTATATGGTTGAGTGTAGGGGTACCTTACCACTCATCACTCTAGTATCGAGAAGCTAAGCTAATAAAAATAAGTCTTTGCATGGTGTGGTTCTCACACAAAAAAAACAACAGTGAGAATTCAAAGCACACCCCTTAGACAAAATAATCACCTGGGCTACAAGCACTGGTTATGGAACTAAATAAACATGTTCCCTCTAACTAAGGCCCTTTCTCACTTCCTACTTTTCCCTTTCTCATTTCCTTGGAATGGTGGTGACTCTTTGGCAGAAGCATTCTTGTTACTTCAAGTGGATGGCTTGGCTAAGTATATTAATGCAAAGTTGTTGGATGCAGATTGTTTGAGGCTAGATTTGGGATGAGATCTACTCAGTCACATTAACCATAAATACACAATGGACTATACAGCACCTTATTCTTAGGACTCCATTCCATTCTCTCCTTCCCATCATTCTTTCTCCATTTTCCACCTCATTTCCAGTTGTATTAGTAGTATATATTTTGGTTGATACATTGTTTTCTCTTTGGTGAATTCTTGGAGTTAAGTCTTTAACTCTTGCTCCCAAATAACATTTCCAAAGCCTATGAACTCTTTGAATGTGAGTTTGTCAGGGCATAAAAGGCATGAGCCTGCTTTGGGGAGGACCCACTAGCATTCCTATTTGATGCATCAGTTAACTTCTTTCCCTTAAAAATTTCCACAATCAACATTTGTTTTGTTCATTACCATCTCTGACATCTATTTTATTAGCATTACCATTGTTTCTTTTTCTCCATCTTTCTTATTCATTATTTTTTTTCCATTCTATCACTACCTGAGGATCGCTCTTAGTCATGGGGGCCCTAGTCCCATTTTTTCAATTCTCTTCTAACCCCTACACCTTGGGTAGTCGCCAATGTTATATCTCTAGAATCCATATCAGCCATATCACAATTCAGCCAATGGACCTTACACCGAAGCAAGGTATCAACTGTATTGTGATTTACTTATCCTTGCTCATATGTGACTGTGTTGTGTGTATAGATGGCAATCATATAGTAATGGAATGGACCTGGAGGAAACACTCAGGATGGACTGGTGCTAGAAAAGCTGTGCAAGGAATAAGATTGATGATGTGGTTATGGATGAACAATGAAAGGCACAATCTTGGCGTCGATAGCAACACGTCTTCTCCTTTTTTTCTCTCTCTCTCTTCTCTCTTAGCTACCAAATAAGGCTATATGTCAATTGTGTATAGTGTTCACTCTTGTGGTCATTAACACTAATGTTGCCATGTATTGTAATGTTGATCCGTTCACATGTCACCCCATTCACCATTAGTTGTCATTCAAGTCAATAATCCCATACCTTCCCAATATTTTGTAAGAAACTCAAGGACGAGTTTTCATTCAGTCATGGGGGTATGATGAGCCGCAATATCGCATCCTCCACGCAATATTGTGTACGCGATATCACATCCTACCTCACCTTCTATAAATAAGAGGCAGCGCCCTTTGTTCCCAATAGTTAGACTTAGACCCTTAGCTAGATTCTTGCAGTTTAGTCATTCCAGAGTTAGAATAATTTCTGTGTGCCCGCAGTAGGAGTCATAGAGTGAACGGATCTTTATTCGAGCAATTTGTACCTGAGCACANTAACGATTAGCATTTGGTAATCCCAGTAGCGTTGCATTGGTTCAAGATGTGTACGGCAAGTGGGAATGGATACTGGTGTTAGGAACAATTAGAACTTAGTTAATGAATAGTTAACGTAAGTTAGTCACTTAGTTCTCTTTCCCTTTCCCTTATTAGCATAAGACATCAAAAAGATAAAAGTTATAAAAAATCATATACCTCAAGCTTACTTAACCATACAACTGTGACAATAAAAGTTTTGGAAGATAACAATTGATTAACCCTGAGCATTCCATTAAGGTGTGTAAGCACTTAGTCCTTGGAGTTTAATCGAATTACACGTGAGACGCTCATATTTGTATGGTTGAGTATAAGGGTACCTCACCACTCATCAGATTCCTTAGGAGCTCATAATATCTATCGTGCCTTTTCCGAGAATCTTTGAACATCTTCTTGTATTGGATACATCTAGGCTTTAGCAGTTGGTCCAATAGTTCTAAAGGTTTTAATGGCAACAAGGTGTACTTTGAGCAATCCTTGTGCTCAAAGTTGGATCTTGGAGTAGCTTGCACTATGGCCATTGATGATGTGGGCTGGCTAGTTGCTACAGTGCTAGGGCTACCAGTTTGGTTGTTGGTCGGAGCCTTGGGTGGCCTGGCCTTTGACCTCAAGTTGGTTGTTTTGGCCTCTTTGGCCATAGTTGCTATGGTTGCACTTTCCTTTCCCTTATCCTTACCTTTTTTTGGCATGTAGGTTTTTATAGGCCATGTAGGCTAGGTCCTTGCTAGCTTCTATTGCATCTTGTATGCTCTTAGTCTGGGCAAATACTTGGCTTAGAGACTACGAGGCCAAGTAGTACAATTTTGACTTGATGAAGTCATTGACTACATCCTTAAAGATGGCCAAGAGATGCATCTTGGCTATTGGCTCTCGAATTTCGTTCAATGAGGCCCTCAAACGTTGGATAAATTATTGCATGGGCTCTAAATGGCCCTACTTGATCTACATTAGTTAGTCCATAGTGGTTTTAGGCTTCAATTTCTACTTAAAGTGCATCACAAACTTGCTCAGAAGATCCTCCAAAGAGGAGATAGAGCCCCTGGGTAATGCATGGTACCAGTCTACCACCTTGGTAGTGAGTGACATGGTAAAAATGCATATGATGGCATGTGGTCATGCTTGTAGTAGTAGGCACTTGAACCTAAACATCACTAGGTGTGCATTGGGGTCCCCTTCACCATTATACTTGGTGAATTGGGGTAGCGAGATTCTAGTTGGCAAAGTCAACGGTGGTACAATAGGACTTATGGGATCATCCTTGTAGAATTCCACTACATGAACTATTTTGGAGGAGGTAGCCTTGAGCCACTTCACCTCCTTTATCAAGGTTTGGATCAGTTGGAATGCCTTATCTAGGTTTTGGGATGCTACAGTGGGCTATGTTGGTTGTGCTACTCACTGTGCTAGTTGTGTCGTCCACAACCTAGTTGTAGGTTATGGGACCATGCGAGGTGCTTGCTATGTTGGATATCCTATGAGCCTAGTGACTAGGGCAAGCCATGTGTGTGTGGGTTGAATCACTACCAAGGGTGCTAATGAAACAGGTAGGACATGAGGTGCCTAAGTCATTTAAGATTGGGAAACATGCACTGTGTGAATGTAAGGCTGAGCATGCATGATTGATACTAGTAGATATGACTAGGCAAGTTGCAACAATGTCACAAGCAAGAGGAGTTAGAAGGCACATGCTGTACAATGTCCTAAATGAGGTTAAGCGTATTTAACACCAAGAGGAGTTAGAAGGCACATGGTGTACAATAAGTGCAGTGGACAACATAGTCACAATCTCAGGGGTGTCTAGTTGCAAAGACTAACATTCCACTATGGTGTGTGTGCCTACTGGGTTGGCCGCCACAATGTGCAATGATTGCAGTGGTCTACAACTTTACATTTCTCTAGTTCGCTAGAATTCCTTTGGTTTTTTATTTGCCCAAAATGCCAAAATGCTCAGATTTTCCAATCCCTAAAATGTTGAGGGTGGGGGTATTTATAGGACTGGGTTTAGCATGAAATGTGGACGGACTACCACATGGTAGGGGGGACAGTTGGAACTACATTGCCACCCAACTATGCTTTCTACTGAAGCTAGTGATGTTGTGCTCTGTCAAACTCTATGAGACTACGAGACTATGACTACGCTACCAACTACATGTGTAAGTGCCAAGGGGACCACAAGGTACCTAATAAAATGCAAATTTGGAGACTACACTCAAGGACTACACTCTCCACAATCTTGTGCGAGTCGAGTGTAGTTACAATTTGGGGACAAAAAGGGGTACAAAAAAGATGCATTTTACTAACTACGCTTGCTAGAGGTGTGTTGGAGCTAAGCTGAATGCTAGTACAGCATTGTGGAGGCCTTTAGAGGCTATTCTAGCTGACTACACTCTGGACTAGGGGAGAGTGTAGTCCCACACTTAGAAAAATTTTGTAAAATATGACTATGTGCTAACTACGCTCTTCATGGGAGGCTAACTACACTCCCAACTAGGGTTGATCATAGTCCCAGCACTTGTCAAAACTTGCAAAAACTAGCTTCTAGTTGACTACACTTAACTACACTCTAGGTTGGTGGAAAGTGTAGTCTCGACACTTAGAAAAATCTACAAAAAAATACACCTTCATGCTAACTATGCTTGACTACGCTCTGGGGTAGTGGAGAGTGTAGTCTTAGCACTTAGAAAATTCTGCAACAGTTGGCTTAACACTTAGAAAAATTTGTAAAACTAGCCTTTATGTTGACTACACTCAACTACACTTTGGGGCAGTGGAGAGTGTAGTCCCAACACTTAGAAAATTTTACGAAAACTAGGCCTTCATGCTAACTATGCTCTCCACAAGAGGCTAACTACACTCTAGGACAGTAGAGAGCATAGTCTTTGCACTTTGAAAATTTTGCAGCTTCTGGCTTCACGATAACACTTAGGAAAAATTGTAAAATTGGCTTTTGTCTTGACTACACTCTCTATTGGGTTGACTACACTTTGAAGTAGTGGAGAGCATAGTCCCAGCACTTAGAAAAATTTGTAGAAAGTGGCCTTGTGTTGACACTTTAGACAAATTTGTAGTCAAGACATTGTAGTCCAAATTTAGTGGTATTTTAGAGGACCTTTTAGTTGTTACATGCACTATCTAGGATTTCATGAAAATTATTCAAAATCGTTGGAATAAACCCTAGATTCATATCATACTTTAAAATAACTACAAAAATTTTTAAAAAGCACACTGCATTTTTATTTTCTAACATAAGATGTCTTCTTCTCAAAGGAGTGATTCTCTACCCAAGTCTGACGGAGTACATCAGTAGATGCCCCAATAATACAGAGTGGTATATTCTCATCCTAATGAGTATGTACCTAATTTCACCTTCATCCTACACTAGGATGAACAGTTATAGTGGCGTGACATGGAGGGCAACATTATGTTGCCGCCTGATTGATCTTTTTTTGCGATGCTCCAACAAACTCTTATGCATTTGGGCCTCTAAGGACTTCATGCTAAGTATGCTATATAGAATAGTGATGGTAGGGATTATCATCCCACTGAGGCACAATGTCTCAGGGATTGACAACTAGAACAATGTTATGAATTTGCAAAGGGGAAGTGGTTCAATGATTCCCCATACCTGTTGTACCATAAAGATGGTGGAGAATCCTTCTCTAGGGGTTTTCCATCTCTTTGACTTTGGTGAAGGAGTTCAAAACTAGAACCTATAACCCACAATCCACAATCTTGGTTCTGGTAAGAATAGATCCAATGACAAAGGAGGATCTAAGGAGGAGAGTTAGGGCAGGGACGCAGACAAGAAACAAGATCATGATCATGGCCACGATCACTGAAGAGGGGGTAGTAGGCACCGTGATGGTGCTAGTCCTCTTTCCTCTTCACCTTCGTCATCATCATCTTCTTCTTCTAGCTCTAATGGCAATTACAAAGGGCATGACCATGATAGAGGTGGCCAATGAAACTAAGATAATCGAGGGGACCATTGGACAAGTCAAGACCAGGGGTGTAGGCATTCAAGATAGACCTAACACCATGAACGAAGGGGTAGCATGGGACATTGTAGGCACTAGAATCATGGCCTCAGTGAGTCTTTACTTGCTACCAAGAGGTGCTAAACACTACAGAGGTAGTGAGAATCCCTACAAGGCACGTAAAAGATAGTCAGATCAAGAGGTTAGACATGAACAATATCCCTAGGTTTGAAGGTGGACATAACTCAAATTTGCAAAATCATCTTTAAGCTTTCCAGGATGCATGTGCCTTGCAAAATATAGAAAATGAGTGGCAAAAGCTTAAGTTATTCCCCATGACACTCTTTAAAGAAGCAGAAAACTGGTACTAGTCCTTAGAACTAGAATCTATTAGATGATGGAGTATAATACTTGAATAAGTATCAAATATACTTCCAAGTATCCAACTTGAGGAGGCAAGTCCAGGGATGGAAATAAGGGACACATGAACCCTTGGATGCCACCATAGATTGATACTATTCCTTATTACATAGATGTCCTAGCCATGGTTACTCTTAACCGGAATAACTTCACCACATTGTAGATGGGCTTCGATCAGAAATGAGAACTCTTAGCATCTATGCTCAAGGGTGATTGTCAAAATTAAGAGCCCATCAAATCCAAAGGTTGATTGAGTAGGTTGCGAAAGAGGAAGGAGAATTAAGGAAACACAAAAGTGTAGAAGAGTACAACTGCAATCATTCCATTCATAAGAGGAAGGTTTAATTCTATGACAATGAAGAAGAATCAGTACTTGATGAGGTGGTGAATCAAAAATCCTAACCACTTCAAAAATTTACTTTGAAATTTCAGCAAAGTTTGATCAATTATGGGACTTCATGGATAGCTGATTTCAAGTTATCCTAAAAATTTCTGAAGAGTCCAAAGAACAAGGTAGTGATCATGATTTTAGAAGGCACAAGAAAGCTAAACATGTCAATCAAAGAGGTAAGGACAAGATTACTGTCATAGAGGAAGTTGTACGAGAACTGAATTAGCTGATGATGGTGGATGTGACATCTGCCATTATGAACATCCTAAGGGATGTTACCCCATTATGTTGCACTTACAAGAGTCTAGGGTATATGCTCTAAATCCATGACTAGCACAAAGACAAAAACCCAGAAGATTACCTTATCCTTAAGGAAATTCTAGGCAGTTTCATCAACAACAATAGTATTATTCAAGTGAAACTCCTCTACAACCATATGAACAGTATCAATAGAGGTAGCAACCATAGTCATGGGTGCTGGCACCACCAAGGTAGCAATATCCTTACAGACAACTTAATCCATATGGCTATTATGTTCAGCAATCCTTGTATCCATGTGACTCTTCTAGTCATGTTTCTACTTTCTAATCTCACTACAACCCTCCTAATTATTATTGAACTCATTCTTCACATGCAAGAAGGGATAACACCTTTTACCCTTATCATCCTCCTGTTCCCACACATCTTCCTCCATCCTCCACATAGATACCACCTACTCCATCTATGTAGGGTGAACTCCCATCTCAACCACAATAATGCAACACCACTAGGGTTGTTAATCTACAACCAGTTCATCAACCGAGTGGTTTAGACACTTGATCTAAGAAAAGACCTTTCTTCCAATCCAACAATTCACCTAAGCCCTTACATACACCTATGGTTGGCAACCTTGTTTCTCCATCTTTCTCTATATCAAATTCCTTCAAGTCCCCTTCAAACCAAATATTGTCAATGATCCATACTATTATGCTTACTCATGTCGTATTTGATTGGATCCATGTTGGCAACCTTCCAAGGAAATTAGCTAATCCTTGAAGTCCTTTTATTTATTTGTAGATTGCTAGGAATGACCTATGTAAAGCTCTTCTCGATTTAGGTTTCAATGTCAACTTGATTTCTCATGAGATGTATACTGCATGGAACTTTTCTCCACTCAATAAGAGTAATATCAAATTAGAATTGACATACCAATCCATCATTATTCCATTGGAACTAGTAGAAGGCACTATAACCATTATCTATGGGTGGTCTTATCCTACTGATTTCCTAGCAATCAAGGTGAAGAACTGCAAAGGAGACTTTCCAATCATCATGGGAAGGGCATGGCTAAGCACTGTTGATGTAAAAATGGACATCAAAGATCTTTCCCTATAAATATCTAAAGAAAACACATTCAAGAAGATTGAGAAGAAACAAGTTCCATCCATCGCGTACAATGATACAAGGTGTAATTATGTGCCAAAACTCTAGTCAGTGAAATGAACATCCATCTCTACATGTAAGCAGTGTGAGCTAGAAGCTGATATTCAAAGGTATTTGTATGTAGTAGCCACAAAAAAATAGGGTACCCACTGGCTAACCGCTTATTTTGAGAGCAGCACACTTTACATGGAACCTACTGAGAGCCTAACATGTGCATATGTTGAAGGCATGGATGAACTAGAGTAAGTTCATCACCAACTCTCTGATAATGCAAATGATGATACCTATTGGGGAGAGTTGGAAATTCTTGAAAATTTCAAGCAAGAGCCCCTTGAATTAAAAACTTTGCTAGCTGGCATGGATATGTATTCTTAAAAAAATGGAAAGCTGGTAATAATTACTGTCAATCTTTCTCCAAAATAAAAATAGATGCCATTGAATGTGGTTGAACAATGGTTAGCAACCTTTTCTTGGTCATATCTCAAACTCATAGGGATTAATCCTAGGATATGCTAGCATCGTATCTACATTGATTTGGCCATGAAGCCAAAGAGGTAGCCATAAAGGCGATTGAACCCCAAACTGAAGTAGATTGTCAAGGAGGAAATTGAACAACTCTTCAAGGTGGGGTTTATCTATCCTATTACAAATAGTGAGTGGGTTAGTCCACTTGTGATTATGCCAAAGAAAGGTGGCAAGTGGTAGGTTTGCATCAATTTTTAGCTATTGAATATGGCAACATTCAAGGACCATTTTCCATTGCCATTCTTTGATCAGGTGTTAGACACAATATCCGAGCATTACTTTTATAGTTTTCTAAATGGTTATAATGGTTATAACCAAATTCAGATCGCGTTAGAGGACCAGGCCAAGACAACATTCATGAGTCCCTGGGGGATCTTTGCATACTACAAGATGCCTTTTGGTCTGTGCAATGCCCCGCTACATTTCAACTTCTGGTCCTTAGCATTTTTCAACAACAAATAGGTAGTAGGATGGAAGTCTTCATAGATGACTTCTCCACCTATGGAGCTACATTTGAGCAAGCCTTGGACCGCCTTGAGCAAGTGCCAAAATGATGTGTGGAAACAAACTTGAGGCTTGATGAGCCACGATATCGCGGGCCCGCCGCAATGTCTATAAATAAGAGGTGGCTTTCCCTATTCCAGGCACTTAGACTTAGACCTGTAGCCAGACTATAGTAGTTTTACCATTCTAGAGTTAGAATAATTTCCATGTGCCTGTAGTAGGAGTCTTAAAGTGAACGGATCTTTATTCGAGCAAATTGTACCTGAGCACACATTTTTGTATGGCAATAAAGATGAATTTTCCGATAAACCTTGCAGCATGTGGACTAAGCTAAATAGGAATTAACTATTTTTGAATATTTAAATGTTTTCCTAGTTAATTAATCTCTCTCAACCCTTGACTCTCCTAGCTAAGTACACTCAATACGACCGCTTCGAGCACGTGTGCAACACTTGGTAACCCAGTAATGAATAGTGTTTGGTAATCCCAGTAGTGTTGCACTAGTTTAGGGTGTGTGCAGCAAGTGGGAACAAATACTAGTGCTAGGACAATTAGAACTTAGCTAGTAAATAGTTAATGAAAGTTAGTCACTTAGTTCTTTTCACCTTCCCCTATTAGCAAAAGACATTAAAAAGATAAAAGATATAAAAATCATATACCTCAAGCTTACTTAACCATACAACTGTGATAATACAAGTAAGCTTGGGAAGATAGTGATTGATTAACCTTAAGTGTTCCATTAAGGTGCATAAGAACTTAGTCCTTGGAATTCAACCAGATCATGCGTGAGATGCTCGTATTCTTATGTTTGAGTGTAGGGGTACCTCACCACTCATCATTGGCGCCGTTTCCAGGGACTTAGTTGTTTGTGCGCTACGTAGAATATAGGAGATCATTCATATCGTTGGGATGCTAGAACAAACCCTTAGAGTTGATCAAAAGAAAAACAAGACAACAATAAATAGCACACTGAATAAGACAAAAATGTCTTCTTCTTCACACAAAAGCACTTCACTTCCTAGGACCAACACAAGAGACAGTCGACGGCACAACACACGTAACCAAGATCCGCCAATTTCTTAACAATTCCACGTGGTATATATTCATCATGATGAGTATGTACCTGACTTTACCTTTATTCTCCATCAAGATGAACAACTGCATTGGAGAGACTTTGAGGGTAACATAGTGTTGCCTCCAGATCGAGCAATCCCCAACATGCTTCTTTGTGCTCTTGCTCAAGTAGGCATGTCACAGTTATACGTAGAATACGTTGCATGTGATTATGACACAAGGGATTACCATCCCACAGAAGCACAACGTCAAAGGGACTTGCGACAGGAGAGATACTACACATCGTTGAAGGGCAAAGGACCCCATAATGCTCCACCCATCTTAAGCGAAATTGAGGGTGGTGAACCTATTTCAATAGGTTCTCCACAAAATGATGTTTCCCCTCCTAATGATGGTCAGGAGGTGGTGTATCAAAACCTCCACTCCATAATTCACATTCCTGGTTCTGATCTCCATGAACACCAAGTGTTCAACGAGGGGAACACAAACACATGATAAAGGTGGGCACTCTGATCGTAATTAAGATTGGGGCCGAGACCACTGAAGAGAAGGAAGGAAAAATCTTCATGGCGATGGTTCTCCTTCTTCTTCACCTTCATCATCACATTCACCCTCTCCTTCAATATCAAGACGTAGTCATAAGGAGCCTAACCGTGAGGATAAAGGTAAACAGAGTGAGAAACCTCGACGAGAGAGTCGAGAATGAGGATGAGGGCACTCTAGAGAATCACGGAATGGAAGAAGGAAGAGTAGGGAACCGCGTAGACATCACAAACGCTATGAACGAAATGACCACGAAGAACCCCTACTTGCAACCTGAAGCATGTTAGATATCACGAAGCCCGTAAGAATTCCCACAAGGCACCAAAAAGATAGTAGGATCAAGAGGTTAGATATGAATAATATCCCACGATTTGAGGGGGGATACAATGCTAATCCTCAAAACCACTTGCAAGAATTTCATGATGCATGTGCCTTGCAAAACATCGAGAATGAATGGCAAAAACTACAGTTATTCCCAAGGACACTAGTAAAAGAAGTGGAAAGCTGGTATCGCTCCTTAGAACCGAAATCCATTCGAAGGTGGAGTACGATGCTAGAACTGTTTAATGATAAGTATCAAATGTACTCCCGAGTGTCCAACCTGCGAAAGTAAATCCAAGGATGAAAGCAAGGAAATCATGAACCCTTGGATGCTGCCATGGGCCATTATTATGCACTATTACATCGTTGCCTGGGCCATGGTTACTCGTAGCGGGATCAACTACACCATCTCGTAGATGGACTCAGGCATGAAACTAGGAGAACCCTTGGAACATATGCCCAAGGGAGATTATCAGATCTTAGGTCTCATCAGATCCATAGATTGCTGGAACAAGTAGCCAAGGAAGAAGGAGAGCTATGTAAGAGAGAAAGTGCGGAAGAGTACAACCGCGATCCTTCCCTCCAAAAAAGGGGAGTGAGATTCTGTGAGGAGGAGGAAGAGTCACCACTCGAAGAGATGGTGCATAGGAAAACCTTGTCACTCCAAAAATTAACAACAGAAGTGTCAGCAAAGGTAGACCAAATGTGGGACTCCATAGATAGTAGATTTGAAACCATTCTCAAAATTGTAGAGGAGTCTAAGGAGCGAAGTAGTGACTATGAAAAAAATAAAAAGAGGGACATGGACCATGCACGTAACAAAGGTAAGGGTAAAATGGCCATCACCGAAGAGGTTGTGGATTCTGATACGGACAATGACGGTGGATGTGAGATATGCTAATACGACCATCCTAAGGGATTTTGCCTAGTAATCTCATATCTACAAGAGTCTGGGGTGTATGCACTCAAACCACAACTTAACAAACAGCAAGCACCCTAACGGTTACCTAATCTCCAAGGTAACCCAAGGCAGTTCCACCAACCTTTATTGTATTATCCAAGTGGAACTCCGCCACAACCTATTGAGCAACACCAGTAGTGGCAATACCCACAGTCATGGGGGATGCCACCACCACGGCAACAATGCCCTTACCGGAAACCAGATCCATATGGCTACTACGTGTAGCAGCCAATCTCTCCACGTGACTCTGTTGGTCACGTGACACCACAACGTCACTACCAAGCTCAGGAGTATTATAGGACTCCTTCTCCTGGGAGAGACAACCCATAGACATACCACCCTCCAAACCCATCCGCAACTCTCACACTAATAGCTCCATTACCACCCACTCTAGCAATGCAAGGGGAACTCCCCACTCAACTGCAACAACCCAATGTCACGAGGGCTATGAATCCTCAACCCGCAGTTGGTTTTGACAACCTTATGAAGAAAAGATATTTCTTCAGAACCAAAAATCCAACCAAGCCCTCACCATCACAAGCGGTTGAACATCTGAACACCTCCTTATCAAGTAAGGCTTTATGTCCTCCTTCAACCCAAAAATCAAGCTTAACGCACATGGTTATGTTAACACATGCCGTTACTGACTGGATTAAGGTGGGCCACCTTCCCAGGAAATTCTCTGATCTTGGAAGTCCTCTAATCTATCTCCAAGTCACTAGGAATGAACCATGTAAAGCTCTTCTGGACTCAGGTTCCGAAGTCAACTTAATATCACAGGACATGTACAAAGCCTGGAATCTGCCTCCATTAAGGAAGAGTAATATTCGACTAGAGTTGGCTGACCAGTCCATCACTGTCCTCTTGGGACTAGTGGAGGACATTGTTACCACTATGTGTGGGTGATCGTATCCAGCTAATTTCCTAGTAATACAAGTGAACAACGGTAAGGGGGACTTTCCAATAATAATGGGAAGAGCATGGCTAAGTACTATAGATGCACACCTAGGAATCCGTGATCTTTCCCTCGAAATATCCAAGAAGAACACTTTTAGAAAGATCAAGAAGAAGAAAGTTCCATGCATTGCATACAGTGACATAGGGTGCCATTGCGTGCAGAAATCATGGGTTATGCAAAGTTTAGCATTGCCTACATGCAATCGATGTGCACAATACATTAATATACAAAAGTGTCTGTATACAGCAACCACACGACAAGAAGACACCCAGTGGCTGATGGCTGATTAAGAGAGCAACTCACTAACATGCATGGAACTAACTAAGGGAATAACTAGTGCTTACATTGAAAGCATAGATACACTAGAGCAAGTTCGTTGCCAACTTCCAAGCCTTAACCCTGAAAACATCAATTGGGGGAAGTTGGAAATTCCTGAGAGATTTAAACAAGAGCCCCTAGATTTGAAACCATTGTCCACCGGTTTGGAGTATATGACCCTCAAAAATGGAAAACCAGTTATCATCAACGCAAGACTTGTTCCTAAACAAAATGAAAGACTACTGAAAGTGATAAACAAGTGGTCAAAAGCCTTTGCCTAGTCATACCCTGAGTTAACTAGAATAGATCCTAGGATATGCGAGCATAGGATTTACACGGACCCCTCCATGAAACCTCGAAAACAACCGTAGAGGCAATTGAACCCAAAATTGAAGCAAATAGTAAAAGAAGAAATAGAACAACTTCTTAAGGTCATGTTCATATATCCCATTGCTAATAGTGAATGGGTTAGCCCTTTGGTGATCGTGCCTAAAAAGGGAGGCAAATGGAAGGTGTGTATAGATTTTAGGCTACTAAACATGACAACATTTAAAGATCACTTTCCATTGCCATTCGTTGACCAAGTCTCAGACACCATAGCAGGGCATCGCTATTATAGTTTTTTGGATGGCTATAGTGGATACAACTAAATATGAATAGCACCAGAAGATCAAGCCAAGACAACGTTCACCAGTCCTTGGGGAATGTGTGCATATAAAAAATTCCATTTGGCTTATGCAATGCTCCTGTTGCACTTCAACACCTAGTTCTAAGCATATTCCAATAGCAGATAGGAAAAAAAGTGGAAGTCTTTATAGATGACTTCTCCACTTATGGAACAAGCTTTGATCAAGCCTTGGATCGATTAGAGCAAGTGCTAAAAAGATGCGTAGAAACCAACTTAAGGCTCAACTAGTAGAAAAGCCATCTAATGGTCCAAGAAGGCATAGTACTTGGGCATAAGATTTCACATTCAGGAATAGAGGTAGACCCAGATAAAGTTAGGGTCATCCAAGGAATCGCTCGACAACCGGAAAATATCAAAGACATTTAGTCATTCCTTGGACACACTGGCTACTATAGGAGATTCATTGAGAACTTCTCCAAGATTGCCAAACTGTTGGTAGAACTAACGAAGAAGGATGCACCATTCGAATGCACCAGGGAATGTGAATGAGCATTCCAAACTCTAAAACAAAGGCTTGTGGAAACTCCCATTTTACAAGCCCCAGATTGGTCCAAACCATTCCATATAATGACTGATGCATCCAATTATTCCTTAGGAGCCATACTTACACAGCTAGATGACCAAAAATGTCCTTACTACATCCATTGTGCAAGTAGGAGTATCGCCGGTGCACAACTTAACTACACAACTACAGAAAAA
>MNCI01026850.1:16113-59281 GCA_015680685.1 Gnetum montanum
GAAAGGGCACCAAGAACGTAGTTGTAGACCATTTATCTCGGTTGCACTAGGATAGCAAAGAGGATGAATATGCCATATCTGATCATTTTCCTGACGAAGCCCTCTTTGCCGATGTAGTGAATAACCAACCCATAGAAATGAATTGGTACAGTAACATTCTCACCTATCTCCTTTCCCAACAAACACCACAGGAGCTAGACTTTAGGAAGAAACAACAGTTTCTTCATAGAGCCAAGTACTTCATGGAGATCAACAGAAACCTTTATAAAGTCTGTCCTGATGGCTTGGTTCGATGGTGTGTGCCTGATGTGGACCAACTAAGAGTTCTCCAAGACATTCATGAGGGCCCTTGTGGGGGTCACTATGCAGGGAGACGAACGGCTATTAAGATCTTGCTTGCAGGATATTACTGGCCAACATTATTTTGGGATGCCCATGAATTTTTCCAATCCTGTAAGTGTTGTCAACGTGATGTAGGAATGACTGCTAGAATGGAGGGTCCGCAACAATGGATTCAACCTTTAGAACCCTTTGACATTTGGGGAATAGACTTTATGGGGTCCATTACACCAATGTCCAATGGAAAAGCTTACATCATCGTTGTCGTAGACTATCTAACGAAATGGGATGAAGCAGCTGCTGTTACAAACTGCACATCATCTACAGTTGCACAATTTGTGCAACAACAAATCATAAATAGGTTTGGTGTGCCACGTGCACTTATCTCAGATAATGGAACACACTTCATAGGTGCAACCTTTCGGAAGTTGATGCAACACTTAGGGGTTGAACATAAATTGATTGCACCTTATCACCCCCAAGCTAATGGCCAAGCTGAGGTCATGAACCAATAGATTACTAGAATATTAGCAAGGACAATTAGCAAATATAGGCGATATTGGAGCACTAAACTGAATGATGCCCTCTGGGCATACCACTCCACTTGGAAACTCCCTATAGGCTATTCTCCCTATGAGTTAGTATACAGAAAACTTCCAAAGCTTCCAATTCAAACTGAGCTCCGTATACTATCCATGGCATGTGACCTCCACCTTGACCTTGATCGAGCACAAAAACAAAGATTGGCAACTCTAAACATGCTAGACAAGAACCGATTGGGTGCCCTATCATCAAATGAGTTGCACAAGGCACATAACAAGCAACGTCATAACTTAAAAATTCGAAAGGTTAAGTATCAACCAGGAGATAAGGTCCTCTACTAGAATCCCACACATGTGCCACAACACACCAAATTTCAAACATTATGGGAAGGGCCTTACATTATTCATACAACCTTTCTCTCAAGGGCCATGACCATATACAAACTTGAAAGCCCTGATAAGAGATTACTGGTCAATGTGCAATAAACCAAACCCTTCCATGAACTTAGAATAGCCGGTGTACATAATACCTTTGAGAGAGGATGACCTTGCTCATTATTTCGAATCTCCCCCTTCCAACTTAGTCATGGAAGAGATGGTCACCTCTGCTAATCGATTAAGGCCTTAGTTCCTTTTACACATTTTTTGTTTTACACATTTTTGTTTTACAAATTTCTTTAACTTTTCTCATTTTTTTTACAACATCATTCATACTTTTTTATTTATTAGTTTGTTTACTTATTTTGTTAGGTTCGTCACCTAATAAGTGCTCCTAATGATGGTATGAACTATATTCTATTGGTTGCTAATGTTTGGTTTTTACCTTTGAGTTATAATGTTGATACTACCGTATGGTTCTTTTGATATAACAGGCAATGAGTCCACGTCATCCATGCATCCGTAAATCTCTATGGTCTCTCTTGGCTCGGAACTATACAGTCCCTTTCTTTCAATAATAAGAACTATCAATGAATTGGTGACTGAGCATTTCTCTAAGGAAGGATTCAAGGATTGAAAAGGGTATGACTTCAAGAGGATTTGATGCATTTATGTGGCCATTCTCTTGGGTGCTTGGATGCTTTCTTCTTGAGTTTTCCTTACCATTTCAACGTTGCTCCATTATCAGGAGGCTAAGCTAATAAAAATAATAAGTCTTTGCACGATGTGGTTCTCATGCAAAAAACAAAAAACAAAAAAAAAGAAGAAGAAGAGAAAAGTGAGAATTCAAAGCACACCCCTTAGACGAAATAATGATCTAGGCTGCAAGCACTAGTTATGGAACTAAAAAAACATGTTCCCTCTAATTAAGGCCCTTTCTTGCTCCCTACTTTCTTCTTTCTCATTTCATCAGAATGGTGGTGACTCTTTGGCGAAAGCATTCTTGTTACTTCAGGTGGATGGATTAGCTAAATGTATTAATGCGAAGTTACTGGATGTGGATTATTTGAGGTTGGATTTGGAATGAGATCTACTAAGTCACATTAACCATTAATACACAAGGGGCTGTACACCACCTTATTCTTGAGACTCCATTCCATTCTCTTATTTCCATCATTCTTTCTTCATTTTCCACCTTATTGTCAGTTGTATCAATAGTCCATATTTTGGTTGATACATTGTTTTCCTTTTTGGTAAATTCTTGTGGTTAAGACTTTAACTCTTGCTTCCAAATGACATTTCCAGAGCCTATGGACTCTTTAAATGTGGGATTTTCAAGGCATTAAGGGCATGAGCCTGCTTTGGGGAGGACCCACTGGCATACCTATTTGGGGCATCAATTAATTTCTTTACCTTAAACATTTACACAATAAACATTTATTTTGTTCATTTCCATCTCTGAAATCCATTTCATCGACGTTGTCGTTGTTTCTTTTTCTCCATCTTTCTTATTCCTTACCTTTTTCCATTCTATCACTACCGGAGGTTTGCTCTTAGTCATGGGGGTCCTAGTCCAATTTTTTCGATTTTCTCCTAACCCCTACACCTTGGGTAGTCACCAGTGTTATATTTCTAGAATATGCATCAGCCATATCAAAACTCAGCCAATGGACCATACATTGAGGCAAGGTATCAACTGCATTGCGATTCATTTACCCTTGCTAAATTAAGATTGTGTTGTGTGTGCAGATGGCAATCATACATCAATGGATTGGATCTGGAGGGAACACTTGGAATGGACTGGTGCTGGAGTAGTTATGTAAGGAACAAGATTCATGGCGCAGCTATGGATGGATAATGGAAGACGCAATTTTGGCATTGGCAGCAACACATCTTCTTTTCTCTCTCTTCTCTCTCAGCTGCCAAATAAGGCTAGATGTCAAATGTGTATAGTGTTTACTCTTGTTATCATGAACACTAATATTGTTATGTGTTGTAATGATGATCCGTTCATGTGTCACCCCATTCACCATTAGTGTCATTCAAGTCAATAATCCCATACCTTCCCAATATTTTGTAAGGAACTCGAGGATGAGTTTTCATTCAGTCATGGGGTTATGATGAGTTGCAATATCACGTACATGATATCGCATCCGCGATATTGCATTCGCCCCTGCGATATCGCATACGCGATATCGTGACCCACCACAATGTCTATAAATAAGAGGCGGCTTTCCCTGTTCCAAGCACTTAGACTTAGACTCATAGTCAAACTATAGAAATTTTACCATTCCAGAGTTAGAATAATTTCCATGTGCCTGCAGTAGGAGTCTTAAAGTGAATGGATCTTTATTCGAGCAAATTATATGTGAGCACACATTTGTGTATGGCAATAAAGACGAACTTTTTGATAAACCTTGCAGCATGTGGACTAAGCTAAATAGGAATTAATTATTGTTGAATATTTAAATGTTTTCCTAGTTAATTAATCTCTCTCAACCCTTGACTCTCCTAGTTAAGTACACTCAGTATGATCGCTTCAAGCATGTGTGCAACGCTTGGTAACCCAGTAATGAATAGCGTTTGGTAATCCTAGCAGCGTTGCACTAGTTCAAGGTGTGTGCGGCAAGTGGGAATGGATACTGGTGTTAGGACAATTAGAACTTAGATAGTAAATAGTTAATGAAAGTTAGTCACTTAGTTCTCTTTACCTTCCCCTATTAGCATAAGAAATTAAAAAGATAAAAGATATAAAAATCATATACCTCAAGCTTACTTAACCATACAACTATGATAATACAAGTAAGCTTGGGAAGACAGCGATTGATTAACCTTAAGTGTTCCATTAAGGTGTGTAAGCACTTAGTCCTTGGAGTTCGACCGAATCACGCGTAAGACGCTCATATTCGTATGGTTGAGTGTAGGGGTACCTCGCCACTCATCAAGGCTGAATTGGCAAAAGGGTCATCTGATGGTCTAAGAGGGCATTGTATTGGGGTACTGAATATCATAAGTAGGAATTAAGATCAACCCCGAAAAAATCAGGGTCATCCAAGGAATAACCTGCCAACTAGAAATCATCAAAGATGTTCGATCATTGCTTGGACAGATTGGCTACTACTGATGATTCATAGAGAATTTCTCTAAGATCACAAAATTGTTGGTTAAGCTGATAAAGAAAGATGCTCCATTTGTCTAAACATCCTGAAATGTGAGAAAGCATTCTAGCAAGTAAAGGAGAAACTTGTAGAAACTCCAATTCTACAGGCACCCAATTGATCCAAACCATTTCACATTATGATGAATGCATCAAATTACACCTTGAGAGCTATGCTCACGTAGTTGGATGACAAAAAATGTCCATATTACATCCACTACTCAAGTCAAAGCATTGTGGGTGCACAATTGAACTACAACACCATAGAAAAAGAATTGATGGCTGTGGTGTTTACTCTAGAAAAGTTTAGGAATTATGTGCTTGGATACAAAGTGTTTGTGCACACGAACCATAGCAACATCTGCTTCTTGATGAAGAAGCCAACAGTAAGCCCCCATGTCATATGGTGGCTAGTGATCTTACAGGAATTCGATCTTACGATGGAACAACAAAGAGGATAAAAGCCCATTATCTGATCTATTTCCTAATGAACTCCTCTTTACCAAAGCTATAACTGAACAATTGCCTATTGAGCCTAAATGATATGATGGCATTCTCACCTATCTTCTCACCCAAGAGATGCCACAAGGGTTGGACCACTAAAAGAAACAAAAATTTCTTCACTAAGTAAAACGCTTCATAGAGATTAATGAACACCTTTACAAGGTGTGTGTCGATGGCCTAGTTTGTTGGTGTGTCCCTAATGCTAATCAACTGTGTGTTCTCTAGGACATACATGAAGGTCCTTGTGGGGCCATTATGCTAGGAGATGCATGGCCATTAAAATCCTTATGGTAGGGTACTATTGGCCAATAATCTTCAGGGATGCTCATCAATATGTCTGCTCATATGACCATTGCCAACTAGATGGTGCAATGACTGCTCGAATGGAGGGACCTCAATAGTGGATTCAACCACTAAAACCCTTCAACATCTGAGGCATTAATTTCATGGATCCCATCACACCCATGTCAAATGGAAAGGCATACATCATAGTTGTTGTTGACTATTGTACGAAATGGGTAGAAGCAATAACCGTCACCGACTATACAACTTCTACTATTGCTCGGTTTGTACAACAAAATGTTGTAAACAGGTTTGGTGTGCCACATGCATTAATTTTTGATAATGGAACGCACTTTACAAGCACTACATTTCGAAAAGTCATGCAACAGTTGGGGGTTGAACATAAACTAACAACATCCTACCACCCCAAGCCAATGGTCAAGCTAAGGTTACAAATAGGGAAATCACAAAGATCCTAACAAGACCCTTTCATGATCGTTGAATCTTCTCCCTCACTCTTCAATTGCCAGAGGTGTTGGATATCAGTTTTGTCTAGGTTGTTCACTTCTCTTGTCATAAAAACCCAATTTTGTAAATGATTGTAAATTTGTACACTCAAGCACTTAGAATTTGTTTGTTTCATTTGAGTCAAGTTTGTATGTCAATCAATAATCCCATACTTGCCCAATCTTTTGTAAGGAACTTGTTCCTCCTTTCATTTAAGGATGAGTTTTCATTCAGTCGTGCGTGTATGATGAATCATGTTTAGTTGTGCTCCGATATTGGATACACGATATCAAAGCCTTGATATTAGATACTTGATATTGGACCCCAAGATGCGATGTCAAATATCCGATATCGTGGAGTATATGTCGACCTATAAATATAGTGCTTGGGCACATGATTTCCATGTAGTTTTTGTCATAGCATAGCAAAGCTCTTGCAGTTTGTTTCCTCTGGAATTAGAATATTTTCCAAAGTGCTAGCAATAGAAGTCATTGAGTGTATGGACCTTTATTTGAGCACTATTATACCTAAGCATGACAGTGTGTGTGGAAATAAAAACAAGCTTTCTGATCAAACCTTACAGCACTTTGGATAGCTTAAATACTTTATTTATGCATTTAATGTTTTATGTAATTTCCTTTAATATTTCCAAGTAATTAAGCCAAAGTAAGCTAATTAGATTCAATAGCAGTCAATTAATTAAGCACATAAGTACGATCACTTCAAGCATGCATATGACTCTTGGTCACCCAACAACGCTTAACGTTTGGTAACCTAGCAGCGTTATACATGTTCAAGATGTGCACAGAAAGTGGGATTGGATACTTATGTTAGGATAGTTAGTTATCGATCAGCAATTAGATTAAGTTAAATTAATTAGAAATTACATTTCAACCTATTCTTAATCATAGACAAATAAATATAAAATAATAAAAAATCATGTGCCTAAATTATACATAACCATACAATTAAGCTCCACAAGTATAATTGAAAAGACAACGATTATCACGATTAGATTTCACATCCTGGTACTAGTGTACTTAAGAACTTAAGGTCTATAGAATTTGACTAGATCATACATGAACACTTGCGATTCGTATGGTCGAGCATAGGGGTACCTCACCACTCATCACATAAGATCAATCCTTTAATAAGATGATGAAATTAATAAAGATATCAAAAATAGAATTGAGGTAGGATGGTCAAAATGGAGATAGGCTAGTGGTATTTTATGTGATAAAAGAATATTAATAAAATTAAAAAGGAAATTTTACAAGATAGCAATCAAGCCTACTATCTTATATAGTGTTGAATATTAGGTAGTACAAAAGAGGCACGAATAATAAATCAATATGGCAGAAATGTGAATACTTCAATGGATGTTGAATGTTACTAGAAAATACAAACTATACAATACAGACATTAAAGGAAGACTTGGAGTGGCTTCTATTTCAAATAAGCTACAAGAATGATAGCTTAGATGGTTCGAACATCTGCAAAGAAAATTAGATAATGAACCTATAATCAAAAGTCATTATTCTAGGAAAGCCATTGAAAAGAAGACCAAAAAAGATATAGAAAAAATGATGACGAACATGAAAAGTTTAAAACTTTCTAATTTTAAGAATGTGTATTATTGTGTAATTCAAGTAGTGCTTTAAAACAATGAGGAAAAATCCATTATCCTCATGATATGGACTTTGGTAGCCGTACAAATACACTAATTGCATATTTCGTCTTGAAACCAGGAATTTAGTTACATGATTTGTAAATGGAGCTGTCAACATGTCATCCACGTAAAAAGTTACGCACCGATGACCATTTCCTTCGGATATCTGGGTGCTGCGATATTCAGTGTACTGTAATCCTGATTTCTCATCCTAGAATCGTAATCTGGGTGCTGCCATATTCACTTCCCTGCAATTCCACTCTTTTATAATAATTTCAGCTGCTGCCATATTCAACTTGGAAACTTTGCTGAAATTTCGTGTGGTTTCTCTGATTACAGCCAATTGAACTACAGGAGGTTTGAGGTTTGATTTTTATATCATTTACAGTTCTTTATTCCGTGAGAAAGGCTTTGCATAACATTAAGCTTCATGTTGCTGTAACTTGTGCATTTTGTTACTTAAGAGTTTATGGAAATTTTTCCGTAATTTTGGGTTACAAGCTGTCTTTGCATAACGTTAACATCCATGAACGTTTAATACACTACTTTTATTCGATTAATCCGATCTCCTATTCTGACAATGGCCAATGGCGATGAATCACTGGAGCTGGATAAAGGTGATTTTTAAACATTTTATGCATTTTCCTTTTAAAACAAGAAATGCCAGAAATAACATTTCTAATCAGCAATTACGCAATTACATCTTAGCGGGTTATGAGCTAGATCGGCTGAATTTTTAATTTTTTAAAAAAGTTTTTCCTCATTGTTTATTAAAAATAAATAGTGGAGATGATTTTGTGTATCAAGATCCTATTGTGATTACTAATATAATCCTCGAGTATGTATAGAATCAAGCATGTAGAATATGAGTAGCTGCAAGGGGTCCAAAAACCGATGCCAATCGATATGATTGAAGTCGCATTAGGTTCAAACGGATCCTGTTAGATCTACGATATGTAATTCCATAGGTTATAAAGTTTCTACAGAGGTAGATCAGAATGGTTTGTGGAGAATTTTATTTACTTACTTACATTAAGATGTTGGATGCAATAACTGTGGTAACAGAATCCTGTAAAAAATGTTACAGGATTCTTTTGTGTCTTAAATTGTGCATTGGTTAGGCAGGACTTGGAAAGATTACTACTTGCGGCTCTTTACTTTTTGATTTTACCCATTTAAAAGATTCCGGCCATGCGTGATGTTCTAACAAAATTTTCAAAAAATTTTGAAAATGTTTCTGTTGTCTTTCATGCTCATTTTAGATAAATCGGAAACTTCAAAGTTATTCTTAAGACATTAGAAACATCAGAAACTTTCTATATTATTCTTATGTACACTAAGTATCGAAGGACAAACGATTTTGTTAGTAGTAGACATCTCAAATCTAAAATAGCTTATTTGATTTAGGTTGATCCAGCAACTCAACTTTTGAAGAGCTTAAACAAAGGCTTCCATTATCAGCGGAGGAGTCAAGGCTTCAAGAGCTAGGTGGGTCCTCTTAGAAGTCTAATAGATCCCCAGGGTCCTTAGATGCAATAGAGATTCCAGTTTCAGTTAATTTGGTATTAATATGAAACCATAATAGAAACCTGGAAAAAGATTGTATTTTTGCCAGGATATCATTGCACAGCTGCAGTAAAGACATCTCATTTACTGTTACGGAATCTGGACATCCAAACCCCTCCTTTAGGGGCTACAAAGATTTCAATGTGGAAACTGAATTATGTTTTGATTTTTGATGTATGCTCCAGCAGCTGTTGTCTAACCTTTAATTACTTGTTTTGAAGTTTTACACGAATGCATCTTATCCATTGGTCTGTTAGGTAAAATCTTTGAATGATTAATATGGTCATAAACAATTGATCAGTGCTTCTTTTGAGTATTACTTTAAACTATAATTGAAAAAAAGTAGGCTATTGAATTTCATAGTTAGATACATTTCAAAAATTTCAAAGCAGGTGTCAGCAAACGTTTATTACCATGGAATATCCATTTTATTTGGCAATTTCAGATAGTTCAAAGTAAGCCCTTATTTCTTAAAGGTGTTGTGGTAAAACTGAAGAATCTTCATATTTCCTGGTTTGGTGACATAACTCTTCACTTAACAACATGGAGCTAACTTTGCCGTTGGCATTTTCAATTGTTATTTGCACCTAGAAAATATGAGTAGTATATCAATCTTTAACATTAAATCCTAATGTTATCTTCCGAGTTGGATATTTTTTTTGTTAAAACATAGAAATATTGATGTCATTTTTGAAAAATATAAATTGTACCAGTTTTTTTATGGATTACATCTAAGCTTTTATCTATGGATAAGATTCTCACTGTCATTTCTTTACCGTTTCCTTGATATTTTTTCAAACTTTAAAATGATATTCTATCAGCGTGCCTTTTTGGGTAGAAATTCAACAAAATGTTGATACTATTTCTTTGGGATGCAGTTTCATAGCTTTTACCATGGCAACTGTAGGCCTTATTAGTACAACGGAAGAATGGAGATCATTAAAGGTATGTTTTCTGTTCAAATTCTAGGCTTCACGTTATAATCTATTGCAATTATCAAGCTTTGAATCCTGTTGTATGTTTCTTCTATTCAGGAGCATGTTGTGGAAATCAATAAGTTACACTTACGAAATTTGCTGAAGGATGATGCTCGCTGTGAATCAATGACTGTGTATGTAAATTTGCTGAAGGATGAATTCCTTTTCAATACCTTATTTGACTACTTTTTTATTACTCTGGCTTCATTTTTCCTGGGGTGATACATCTATTTGTATCCTGCATGGTTGCATATCCATTGAGGATTAGATATTTTAGCTTACTTATGCTGCACTTTGGAAATAACTTGTTATTCAAAATGCATTTCATTTGGTTTTCTTGTGATTTCAGGGAATTTGAAGAAATTGTGTTGGATTATTCACGACAAAGAGCAACTTGTGAGACCTTGGAAAAACTTCTGAGTTTATCAAAGGTTGAATTCAAATTCTTGAATTTATGCTCATGGCTCTTGAGTGTCAGTAGATTCATTTTTGTTAGTTTTACCCACAATCCCCAATACTGATGTGATTTTGTTTGTTTGCCTCAGGCAGCACGCTTGAAGGAAAAAATAAAGAACATGTACAATGGTGACCATGTATGTATAATTTTAAAGCATAATATGCTGGGAATAATGACTTTTTTATTTACATCATATTTTTCAGAGAAACATGTTTGCTTAATTTATAGAAGCAGTTTTTACTCTTATTGATACCACCTTGCTGAATCTAATTGTGATTACTTTGGGGGAAAACAGTACTTTTTGTGAATGCACGACGTTGTCTTTCGTCTGTGCTTTATGAAATCATTCAAGCTAAATATTTGTATTTGATGAATTCTCAGAAGTTGGAGAGATAGGAAGTTCTCAATTAGATGCATTGGTATTTACAGTTTTTCCTTATGTATATAAATACCAGTGCAATAACCAAAACCTTTCAGTCACTTTTTATTTTTATTTTCTTTTGAGTAAATTTGCTGGTTCATATGTTGCTTTTTTGTGTCTCTTTTACTGTATCAGTGTCCTTTAAACTTTTGGCAGAATCTATATCGGTTGCAAAGTATACTTAAAAACCATTTTGATAATTTTCTGGAGGAATAGAAGGGTGTTGAAACTGAAACAATTTGACTATAGGTACATCCTAAGACATATAGCCAACATGATATCTTAGAAGAACTATAGAATAATATAACATTGCCATAAGTATGAATTGAACTGGCAATTTCTTGCCCACAAACTCTTGTCAAACAATGAGCTAGCCACTTGAGTCACATCTTATTGACATCCTAGAGGAATAGAATATCAACATGATTCAAGGTTTTCACAATCTGATAACAAAAATGATTTGCAAATATTAATTAAATGTGCTTGGGCTACATGAGCCATTAAGATCTTCAGAACCTCTTTTTTATTTTATTTTTAAATTTGTTGTTTCATCTGCTTTGTTGTATGCTTTCTGGTATGATGGGTTATTTTCTTATTATTCTTTTTTGCTTTAATTTATCATTAAATCTTCTTTGATAAGTAATGTTGTATAGTTAAATTTCACTTAATTTAAATCTTAGAAAAATTGACAAACTTTATGAAACAATGTTAAAGCATCACGAGCTACAACGACATCTGAGTTTAAGTTGCCACCAGATGCTTTTTTTTTTAAGTTAAAAAGAAAGATAAATTCATAAATTGAATTGTGAGATGCATATACTTAGAATGGATCTACATTTCATATTTCTTCGGTTGAACTTATATATGTGAAAAGTTTATTCCAATGCCTTGATATAATTTTCAAATAATATTGACTTTTATTATGAGTGAAGATATTTGTGGTTTGCTGTTATTTACAGATAAATGTTACATAAAACTGTTCTGTTTTACATGTTGCTCAAATAATATTGACTTTTATTATGAGTGAAGATATTCATGATTTGCTGTTATTACAGATTAATGTTACAGAAGACCGTTCTGTTTTACATGTTGCTCAAATAATATTGACTTTTATTATGAGTGAAGATATTCATGGTTTGCTGTTATCACAGATAAATGTTACAGAAAACCGTTCTGTTCTACATGTTGCTCTAAGAGCAGCCAAAGATACTGTTATCAAGAATGATGGAAAGAATGTAGTTGAAGATGTTTGGAAAGTACTTGATAAAATAAATGATTTTTCAGAAAAAGTTCGCACTGGTGCTTGGGTAATGAAACTATTGCTTCCTGTTTAGAAGTGTTCAAAGACTTTGTTCTTATGTGTTTTATATTCATCATTTTTTTGTTAAAAAATTTGTAGGTTGGTGCAACGGGGAAGGCATTAACAGATGTTGTTGCAGTAGGCATTGGTGGCAGCTTTTTGGGCCCTCTTTTTGTACACACAGCTTTGCAAACAGGTATTTTTGTATGATCTAATAATTCTGTGAATTAATTTTTTATGTTTTTAAATTGAAAATCAATTTTATTGTTTGTATAGATAAGGAGGCAGCAGAAAGTGCTAAGGGACGACAACTTAGATTGTAAGCTTGTGAATTACAAGAATTTTAAAGTGAATATAAACCTTTATCTTAATATGTATTTTGGCATGCATCATATGTATGATTGCCTTTCTTTTGTTGAGCATTCCATCGAGATCTTTCTATGTAGATGCAAGTGGTCTTAATTATGTGTCTAGAAATTCATTATGGTTGTTTTTTATTTAATAGGAAAATATATTATGCATGGTAGTTGAGCAAAAGTACCAAACCTGTTTATCATGTCAGCTCACCTCACTTCATAAACAACCTGGTGATATTGGAGTACCTCCTCCAATGTTTTTTCTTACCAACATAATACAATCTTTAGTAACATTGTGTGAGTACCAATTAAGAGAAAGAAATGATTGCACTGTTTTTCTTTCTACCAATATATAGCAATACCAAAAAATGACTTTGTAAATGAAGTGTGCCTATCACTAACGATGTGAACCTTACGTTCTCTTTGAAGAATGAACTAGCAATCTAAGACACATCACTAGTTTTTGGAATGAACCATCTTTTTAAATGTACGAACAACTTTATCCTTCTGAAAACTTCTAACAAAATCCATAGATATACTATTCCATGTTTTGTTTGGGATTGACAATAACAAATAAGTAACTTTTGAGTTATTTGCAAACAATATGTTCTTAGATGCCACTTTGTGTATCCCTTTGCATGCATGGCCAATAGTTGCCCCTAGCCAACAATTTATTAATTTTATCTTCTCCTACATGCCCCAGCCATATTCTCACTAAACTTTTCAACAACTAATCATGTCTCATCAGATTTTGGTATACAAATTATACTAATCATAAACAAATACCATGTTGACATGATAGGATTGAATTACTACTAACAGGAAAAAGATAACTGTTCAATTCTTCAAAGCCTTGATCTTGGCAAGAAGAAGTAGCGAGAACATGACATGTGGAAACACTGATGCAACGTAAACAACATTGTTTTATCATTTTTATGCGTAATGACAATATTTAATTCATTGAGTTTCTCTATCCATGTCAAATGCTTTGAATTTAGTTTACCATGAATGTTTAAAATTTGTAATCCTTTGTGATTAGTGAAAAGTATAGATTCTTTAGCAAGAAAATAACATTTTCAATGCTCAACATTGCATACAGTTGCTTCTCCTAAACAGTATATCTTTGTCTTGAATTATTGAGCTTGTCTAATAAAAATGCAATAGACTACACCCCTAATTTCAAGTAGACTAGTATCTGCCTTTACTCAGAAAAAAATTATGGAGACTTGGTAAAGTAACCAGAGGATAAGAGCACATTTTCTGCTTTAACTCATGAAACGTAAATCCAGTTGTTGTCAAAATTACCATTTTCATAATGAATTCAAGCATTAGGTGCAAACTTTGCTAAAATTGTGCATAATCCTCATATATCATATCCAAAGCAGCCAAGAAACTCATTTTTTCAACATTCCTTGAAGTAGACTACTGTTGAATGGGTCTTACCTCATCAAGTAACATCCAGTTTCAGCACCTCTTGCATTGCTTCAGTGGTGAAGCATGTAGGATGGTTATAACTTGTCATTCCGCTCTTTTTATGTTTCCCATGTAGCCAAAATTGTATATATCTTGTTTGAAGGTATAAGTTTTGTTTTATGTTATTTACTATACTAACAATTATGACACATTAAATTTTGTAGCCTAGCCAATGTTGATCCCATTGATGTTTCTCGGAGTATCCATGGGCTTAATCCTGAAACTACATTAGGTATGCTAATAGTTCCTTTGTATTAAATTAAAGAATACTTTGAAGGATGTGTGTTTATATTTTCTAAGCTAAAATTGGTGAGTTTTGTGGTTTGTGCTAGTTGTGGTTGTATCAAAGACATTCACAACGGCAGAGACAATGTTAAATGCTCGGACATTGAGAACATGGATTACGTCTTCCCTCGGGCAAGTAACTTTGGGTGATGTTTAGTAGTTATACATCTTTAGTTGCTAAATTAAAGAAAAAATTTCAAGGTATTTGTACACTGAAGCTGAAAATGTAGTATCATCATCATCATCCTGGCCCATGTCCCAACAAAATGGGGTCGGCTATCTGATGTTTTTCATCATTGGCAGTGTAGAAGCTGTGGCAAAGCATATGGTTGCAGTCAGCACCAATCTTAAGGTAATTTTTCTGTTATTATTTATTTATTTACTATTAAATTTTCCCTGTAAGAACAAAATAAAAGTGGTCGTATCCAAATTTTTTTTAGAGGCTATCGGCAGGTACAGTAGTACCTAGGACATGCCTATAAGCAACTGCAAATGGATGCTAGTACTGGGCTTTGAACTCAGCACCTTCAAGTACAACTCTATGTGAGCTAACTATCTGACCAATGGTCAATGCTTGGTTATATCCAAATTATAAAAATACTAGAGTACTGAAAAAATGAAAAATCAGCATATTAATTGAGTATAAAGTGTTGATAATCTGCTGATATTGATGGATTCAACCTGACAGGATCAAATATTGATCCACAAGTGAACCAATGCAAATGCATTTCATAGTTTCATTTGGTGACGTTTCTTGCAAGAATAACACTCCAAGAAATGAAAAGTTGACAGTGCCACAAGGAATAATCACAAGCATATAGTTCCAAAAGCCTGTGAAAGTTGATGCCATGAAATCATTGACATTAGCTCTCGAGCATTGTTCTAGTAGAATTTTAGTAGTTATTTGTAAATTTGTTCCCATAGTACCATGAGATGCAACAATGCCAATACTTAATGATGGTACTTAGTATTGATGTGACATGTTCAGTTCTAGCATGCATTATATATAATCTTGGATTTACAAATACTTGATTAAGTTCTATGATGACTTGCCAATAGGTATCTGTAGGAGTTACAGGTACGTTTGATATCCAGTAGCGCACACAGTGAATCCAAGTCTTGGTTGTGAAATCGTGCATTTGGAGATTTAAATTTGATTACAATCATATCATCTATAATGTCAGGTGTAGACTTATGGAATCAAAACCCTCCTAGTGTATAAATATCATCAATTATATGCCAACAGTTATTACCAAGGACAACTCTTCATAGATAACATCAGGTATAATTTATGAACTCAAAGGATTAGTTAAGAAGAACACCTATGGGAATATTGCAAAAGAAACAACTGGTAATCTTTGTAACATTAGAATTGATATTTTAAGCGTGTAAGCCACAATCCAAATATTCTGTTAATGAGAGATTTTGAAAGTTGATTTGTTCATTTCTTTTTGGGAAGCCCTTATATTTTAATTCTTTTGATAAATTACTTGGATTTATTGGTTTCGCCTGTAGCTTGGTATTGAGTTCTGTGGCCATTATAATCGAATCTGGGAATTAAAACCTCCTATAGGAAGCTGGGTGATGTCCTAGTAAGAGAACAATGATTATACGTAAAAATAGTTGTTTTGAGTATTGAGTTATGTTTCACGGTTACAAAAAACGTTATAATGTTCCACATTAAATTGAACGTATATGAAATGATGGAGGATTGAAACTTTGCTACATTTCTCTTTGAGGGATTTTTTTCATATATCCATTTTTATGACATTTTTCCTTTTTACTTTTCAACTTGCAATTTCATAGTTTTTGATCATATTTTAAAAAAATAGGTTTGACTCTCATTACAGCTTGTAAAAGAATTTGGAATAGATCCAGAAAATGCTTTTGCATTTTGGGACTGGGTTGGTGGTCGGTACAGTGGTAAGAGCATTGGAAGTTATTTTTGTCTGAAATTTTGCACATGATTTTATGAAGTTGTACTTTATATCATTCTAATCACTTGTAAACACTCTGTTAGTTTGCAGTGCAGTAGGTGTTCTGCCATTATCACTTCAGTATGGCTTTCCAATTGTGAAAAGGCATGTACAATTGTTTTACTGAGTTAAAATGGGTTTTATTATTAGCGTAATATTTTTTATTTTCCGAACATCTGCTATCAAATTAGAATTCTCAAACATAACAATTTTTTTTGGTGAGAGATATTTAATTGATCTTTGTAAGGATATCTTTTGTCTCAACCATCAAAATCTTTTTATATTTGATGCTGAGAAAAAATTATAATTCATTATTGCAAGAGTTTTTAAAGAGTTATAGGCCATAGATGGAATCACATATTTAGTAATATCCTCGAATAAAGTATGTTTCAAATTTCCATTTGAATGGCCGGATTTTCTGTTTTGATTGTATTTTTGATGGATTAGATAAATATTTTAATATTCAAATTGTCTCCTAGCATTTGTCTGTTCTAAAATATAACAGGCTGCTCTGAATCTTTTTGTACTAGAGCCCTCTTATGGATCAAACCAAATGATTTTTTGAACATGATAAGAGGGTTATCATATAAGAATCTTCTAACATAAAATGTTATCTCTGAAAGGATGTAAAAGGCACATGGAAATATAGTAAAAGATCAATTTTCAACTATTAAATAAGCTGTATTTTTAATTTGTAATTTTCTTTTTGGATTTTAATCAAGTATTCAACAGGGAATCACTGTTAAGTTTCATTCTCTTGACACTCTGTCTAGGTTTCTAGAAGGAGCAAGGAGTATGGATACTCATTTTAAGAGTTCTCCATTTGAGAAGAATATTCCAGTAAGTTATTAATTCATTATGAGTTGAATCACATGTATGTGACCATGAATGATTCTAAAGTATGATGGCTTTTCCTTCAGGTGTTATTGGGCCTTCTCAGTGTGTGGAATGTATCCTTTCTTGGTTATCCAGCCAGGGTGAGTCTTTCAGATTATGCTGTGTAACAATTTAGCAATATTTATCATCAATTTTTGAACAGCTTGTGCTTTTTTATCTTTGTTTTTATTTTTTCAATCTTCAGGCTATCCTGCCATACTGCCAAGCCTTGGAGAAATTTGCACCACATATTCAACAGGTAAATTGTTGTCATCGTGTGCTTCACGTCTCTCTCTCTCTCTCTATAAAAAGGACGTGGGTAGCACAACCCCATCTTACCTGGCTCTCTTATTTATAATCATTTAGAAGGTTGTTTTCTGTGCAGTATACTCACCTTAATTTTACAGGTTAGCATGGAAAGTAATGGAAAGGGAGTTTCAATAGATGGTGTACCACTTGACTTTCAGGCTGGAGAAATAGATTTTGGAGAACCTGGTACAAATGGCCAGCATAGCTTTTATCAGTTAATCCATCAGGTATAATTTGTAATGCCTTAAATATTGAAGTGTAACAATCATTTCCTTTTATTCTCAATCGAGTTTACAGATGAATTCTTGAATGTTCTAAATGCATTTTTCATGTATTCTTGAATGGATGAATTCATTAAGGAGAAAAATCTAACCAGGGAGTGCTGCTAAAGCATGTGTAACATCACCAGACTGGGTATTGAGATGCCTCTCTAAAGCAAATAGATTCTCTGGGTAGAACTATGATATAGATAATGGCCATCCACCCAAAGGTGTAGACATTCATGACTGATTGTCAGTGGGAAATGAGTTTTGACAGGTTGCAAAACAGATTTTCCAGTAGTAGCCATTCCTGATACTAAAAAAAGTTCATACACCCAGTTCTTCTTACGGAGATTTTCTTTAGACTGGAAGTTTATGCATGCAAATTTTGCCTTAGTATATAAATTTAATATTGAGGTTGCAATATGGAGCTTGGACATTAACCAAGGATCACGTGAGTCTCAGATGGTCGAGAGTGTCATTTCAAATCATGTTTCAATACCAAATTGTCAGGGTGCCTAATGGTAGAGAACATGTCATTATTAGCTAACAATGAAGTCGAGATGAATAGGGGAATTACAAGGGATGAAGATGTTCTATAAAGGGAAGAGAGAGATTGAGTGGCGCTCCCAGGTTATGCCTAACATTATTAGAGTAGGGATTGAAATGCTCCTTTAGAACAAGCAAATTCCAAAGTGTGGAAATGACAAAAGAGAGAAGAGTCATCTTTTTCAGAGATGTCTGAAGACGTCCAAGGGTAGTGACTACCCTCGTGCTTATTGGAAAAGCACTAACCCAAATCTTGCAGTTCAGGTTCAGATTCACTATACACTGAAACTCAGAGTTTGGAAATTCAGCCACGGGATCAACATTGGATGCTGACGTTGGGATGAGGGCCTTGCATGGCAGCCTAGGGCAAATGTAACTTGGGCTTGAACTGTGTAGCAAGCACAGCCATATTGTAGCAGGAAAACTACATGATTATCTGATGATAGGAAGAATGTATTAAGATGGGGCTCCCAATTTCAAAAAAATGGGATTAGAAGATGCAAGTAATGAGGACTCTAGTACATTGGCAAGTTGGATGACAACAATGATTGTGATAGGGGAAGGTGCTTGTAAACTCTAAGTGTAGGTAGGAGATGATGGATGTTGGGGTTGCATGCAAGAGGAGAGAGATTGGGATTGACTTTTGTTGGGGTAGGAACAAATATGGTGAGGGATGACGTGTGGAAGTCCATTAGGGGGTGTTGGTGAGTTGAAATAGTGGAGGCTGCACCATAGGAGGATCCACACTGAGCAAGCAAGAGTCGGAGGGAAATCTGGTAGGAGATGTTTCAAGAGGCACACTTTAGAGTTTCATGTTTGAACTACTTGGGACAATACAGTAAGCAGTTTTTTGAGCAGGCTATTTTCTCTTATTGGATAACAGAGTTCTAAAAGGATACTTGCAATTGATTGCTATGATTCAGTGTGAAAGACCCTGATCAGGGCATGTGATACACATGTTGCCTAGGGAATTTTTGACTCACAGTTTTAGTGTTTTCTTTGTGACACATCAAATAGGTGAGCACTGTTATGTTTCTGCTGGACTCCACCTTGGGTTTCCTTTGAGAAACATTATGATTTCCTCATGAACAGAGCACTTTTGGTGGTTGTTGCACAGGCAATGGTGCAAGAGCTTCATAGTCTTGAAGTGTGATGGTTGCTTCATCCATGTGTAGATGCCCTCAAAATCCCAAACTAGGTAGTTGCCTTTTAGGGAAAACATATAATTGGCTAATTTGATGTGCTAGGATTGGCTACTACGGGATCTTAGCATGCTCAATTACATTTTTATGATGATTAGTACAAGTTCGTGGCTTTCACCATAAACTAAGGTGTCATGAATGATCTTATGGGCCATCTAAACTAAATCAGTAATATTGCAGTTAATTGTTTTAAAGGTTTATTCTCATCTGAAGTGATCTGAGATAAAGAATTATTAAATAACGTACTTGAATAATCTTGTAACTGATGAAGAACTTAATAAAGCTGGGTTCATAATTCAAACTAAAAAAGTACCAAGTCCTGATGGTTCTCAAGTGGGTTTTTATCAAAAAGATTGGAAGATTGTCAATGTGGATATACAAGATATGTGGTATATGAATTTTGGAGATCTAGACATCTACCAAAATCTCTTAATTCTACACGGATTACTTTAATTCCAAAGAAGCAAACTGCTTTATCTATCTCTGACTTCAAACCTACAAGGTTATATAATTCTCTTTAAATTTCTAAAGTCTTAGTAGAAAGACTAAAAATTGTCATGATATCCATTGTCAATGATCGCCAAGAAGGATTTGCAAAAGGGCAACAAATTTTGGGTTAGATTATTCTTGTTCATGAAATTTTATAATAAGCTTCAAAAGAAAACCAAGGCTTGCTTGGGTTTAAACTTGATTTAAGCAAAGCTTATGCTTGTGTTTCATAGAGATTTTTGGATGCCATATTACAGAAATTTGGATTTCTTGATCATTAGTGCTCAATGCTTAAAAATGTTATGCTACCACTTCATTTTTGGTGTTGCTTAATGGAGAAGCACAGAAAAGATTTTATGGCAACAATGGGTTGAGACATGGAGATCCTATATCACTTTTCTTTTTTTAATTATGGTGGTTGAAGGTTTAGGATGCTTGATTAAAGACAAAGCTAAAAGAGAAAAATTAAAGGAATTATATGCAAGCTTATGGTTTGCCTGATTTGACACTGATGACTCTTTTAGTTTCCTACAAGTTGAAGATAGACACATCCAGAATGTCAAAGAGGTGTTTGGTGATTTTTCCCAAGTTATAGGATTAAAAATTAATTTTTATAAAAGCATTTTATTTCCTTTTCATATTTTAAAGATAAAAAAGCAAAATATTTTAAATATGTTAAATTTTGAATACCTTTATTTTTGGGAAGAAATAAGTTAGAATTGTAGACTGATGTTTGAGATAGGATGACTCAGTGATTAGTTGGCTTGCAAGGAAAGCTTCTTACCATGGCTGGAAGGTTACAATTAATCTGCAGATTTCTTCAATTTGTTCTACTATATTTAATGTCATGTCCTTGGACCCTAAGGGACCTAGTAAAGATATTAGAAAAATTAGAATGTAATTTTATTTGGCAAGATATGGAAGAAAGCGAAAAAAAATCATCTATTGGATTAGGATACATTTTGTCATCCATGGGAATGTTGTGGACTTGGTCTTAAAATATACATTTTTTGAATATGGCTCTTTTGGGAAAGTTAGCTTAGAGAATTATAAATGAAAATGTCACATGGGTTAAATGAAGGGTAAATATTTGAACCACATAGAAGATTTTATAAAAGGACCATATATTATCAGTATATCATGTTGGCTATGCATCCTGGGGTTCTAACACCATTGGAAGAGAGTGGGTCTATCAAACTGTTTATGGGGCTTTACATATTATCCCCACTAGGATTGTATTACATACATTCATGCATTCCTACCACATGTTTACATTTCACCTGTTTTTTATGTATGGATGAATCTGGTTTACACCATTTTAACTGCAATACATTCAATCTGTTCAACTCACAGATAAATCTCTGTACCTCCATGGGTTCATCAATATTGTATTATGATGAAGATATTACGAACGTCTGTGCTTGGACTTGGTTCATTGTACTTCATTAAGTTCCTTCTAAACTTAACTTTACAAACTTCTCACGTACTTCATTAAATCATCAATCACTTAACTTCACTAGACTTTATGAAATACTTCTTTGTAACATATTCTTCTTCATGGTTACATCCTTACAATATCTGCTTTTTCCTGTTACTCAAGATAGGTCTTTTGGGAATTTTTGTTGTTGGTCAGTCTTACGTGTGCTAGGCCCTTCGTGGACTCTTTTAGCGATCCACAACTAGACCTATCAAAGATTGCTACCTCATTTGTAGCTTACCCCTCTTCATAGTCATTCTCTTTACTTCATCATAACCTTTTGGATGGTCTTCTCTTCCTCTTTTAGGAAATTGGCTTAGATTACGAATTGCTCATCTTGGATCTTCTTGTCCCATATAGGAAACTAGATCCTTCTTCACTTTTTTCTCTTATAAATAACTTGATAACCTTTTGGTTTTTGGTGGCCATTACGAATCTATGGATTGTAATGACTTCTTTGTTTTGTTATACTTCTTTCGGCATTATTCCATGCTCCTACTCATTCCTTTAGCATAGTACATTTCTTCATCATACTTCGTATCCATATCATTTTTATTGTTGTTTCATACTTACTGCACTTGTTCCATGTTGTTTCAGCACTATTCTTATTGTTCCATCGTTGTTCCACATTATATATATTACGCAATATGAACTTGTGCTCTTTTATTCTTTGTAAGGAGTTGCGACTCTTTATTGAACCATCATGGCTATTTGTAATTGCTAATAGATTAAGTTAAGAAACTAATAATTGTACCTTAACTTAGGAGTATACTCTAACACTCCCTTTCAAGCATTAGTTTCTTAACTTAATCTTTCATGTTTATAAATTCATGAGTGGTCATATATTTTCTTTCTATCTTCAAACACTAAGTTTTCCTTGTCACCTTCACTCATGAATTTGAGAACTTGAAACTTAACCTTTTTGCATAAGGACTTCATCAGTTGTTCTTTATTGTCTACATCTTGCAATCTTGATCATAATTTCATCTTCTCTCCTTTACTTTTAATAAGGTCACTTTCTCCATCAGATACTTTCATTCATAATATCTGATTGCGCTTTTCTATGTATTAAAATTCAACCTCACAAAGTTTAGAATTGATTATTATGATGACTTTTTGGTTTACTATTTGCCTTGAAATTTAAGTCAATAATATGCACGAAATGAGTTTTGAGTGATGTACATGATTGAACTCCTTTTACATAGATTTTTAATTATTGTTGCACAATCCTTATACAGGTCTCCACACTCCTAGTAAGGACCTTCTTAGATCCTTTCAAATAAGGACCTTCTTAGATCCTTTCAAAGCTGGGATTGACCCATCACTCGAATTGGAGAATTTTCATTCATGTATGATCACATCATTTCATATTTCACTTTTGATGTTTTGGGACCTTATTATATGATCTTCTTTCCATTTCTAGCAAAATGTGGGACAATTTTTCTATCTTATATTCTATTCTTTCCTTATTCAACATGTGAGTCAGTGCTTGTGGTTTATGGTGGGGCCTTCACCTTTTTTCATCACTCATCATATTCTTGAAACTAGAATTCTTCTTTTGTTGTTTTCTGCCAAAGATTTTTAAATAAATCCTGTCTTGGAATTTGTGCAAAATTTTGGTTTGAAATGGAACCGTGATTAGAACTTTTCTTTTGGTACTCATGATTTGGAGTTCCAAGATTGGCTATTGAAACCTCAAGATAAGTTTTCTTTAAATCTCATTCTAATCTCAATGATTAATCTAAATTTGGCCACCTCTTATTATACTTCTTGCTAGATTTTATTTGACATATGGTACCAACTTGCTATTTTTAAAAAGAAACTGCTGGTTGACAGATCCTTCCATCTTGGTGCTTTAATGTTCATAACAGATTCTCCTTCCTGCAACTTGGACGACTACAACTCCTTTCTTGATGTGTACCTCATCAAGTAGGAAAATGGTGAAGATTGGTGCCCATGATTACAGGTTTTAGATTTTGATTCCTTGCATATTCAAATTGGTACTTTGGTCACTCTTCAACTATCATCCTTGACTCATTGTGTTCTCCTTTGGTTTTAATTGTGTTTTAACTTTTTCTTGACATAACCCATGGCAGCTTTAATTAATGATTGTTCTAAAGCATTTCTTCCCCTAATACATGTCTTTTAAGACTCAATTTATAGATGATACTTCAGATTTACTTCCTCGATGTAGATCTTCTTAGTCTTCTGTGTCTTCGCATATCATCTTCATCATATCTTCGTTCAATTTTTTTCATCTTCTATTCCTTTGTAACTTTTTTATGGATTTAGCTTTCTTGATTGAAGATTTGGAGCACCCACTCTTCTTACTTATTTCTTTTTTTTTTATTATGAAATCCCTTGAATTTCATACTAAGTTGTAATCTCTCCTATTGGTGCTCTAATACCATGTTAGATTTTTTGTTTTGGTTAACCTTCTCATTGCATTCATAATAGAACATTGATGCCTTAGGATCTTTTATAGAGGGATTTACTTGTGCAATTAATCATAATATTAATATCATAGAAATGTAAGATCATAGCTCTTTTTGTAATGATTATTACTTTTTGTAATTCTTGGCAGTTCTAAGTATCATAAGTCTTATTGATTTGGCTGCTCACAAATCCTCTTATGATGAACAGAGTTACGTTGTATTGATTCCATCACTTGATACTCATTCCTTCTTCTAGTAATTCATAGCATCATCTTTGGGCTTGCTATGTCTCCAAATTCTCCCTTGCAACCAACTTCATGTGTTTTGGTGTTGTTGCTGGTGCATGTTCTCTTGGTTCATATTCACTTCTTCATTGTAAGATAATATATACTTACGATTGTAGTTCATAACTCAATCTATTATGAACTTCTGAGCTTGGACTTGGTTCAGTGTACTTCGTTAAGTTCTTCCTAAGCTTAACTTCACAAACTTCTCTTCTACTTCATTAAGTCATCACTAACTTAGCTTCACTGGACTTTATGAGGTACTTCCTAACATATTCTTCTTCATGGCTACATCCTTACAATGCTTGCTTTTGCTTGTTACTCAAGATAGGTCTTCTGGGAATTTTTCTTGTTGGCCAGTCTTACATGGGTTGGGCCCTGCTTGGACTTCTTCAGCAATCTACAACTAAGCCTATTACAGACTACTATATCATTCGTAGCCTATCCCTCTTTGTAGTCATTCTCTTTACTTCATCATAACCTTTAGGATGGTCTTCTCTTCCTCTTTTAGGAAACTGCACCAAATTACAAATCGCTCACCTTAGATCTTCTTGTCCTATTTAGGAAACTGGATCCTTCTTCACCTTTTTTTCTTACAAATAACTTGATAACCTTTTAGTTTCTGGTGGTCATTACAAATCTACAGATCATAATGGCTTCTTTGTTTTGTTATACTTCTTTCAGCATTCCTCTATGCTCTTACTCACTCCTTTGGCGTAGTACATTTCTTCATCATTCTTCATATTCATATTTTCTTTATTGTTGTTCCATACTTATTCCACTTGTTTCATGTTGTTTCACCACTATTCTTACTATTCCATCCTTGTTCCACATTACATGTATTACGAAGTGTGAACTTAAGTTCTTTTATCCTTCGTAACGAGTTGTGACTCTTTACTTAACCATCATGACCATTTGTAATTGCTGATAAATTAAGTTAAAAAACTAATGATTATACCTTAACTTTGGAGTATACTCTAATAGTTCTTATCCCAAAGTAAAGATGAGTTGTTTCTTCCCTAGCTTAAAGCATCTAATAAGTCATAGGTTCAATTTTAATGGGTTAACTTAGGAAATGTTATTGCAATGCGACTTAGAGTTGCAATCGTTCAAGTTTGTGTGGGGTTTCACTACCTCTTGATTAAAACACGATTGTAGAGTAATCTTTGAGAGAGCAACACACATGTAAATTCTGTGTAGAGGGAATAGTAGATGATGAAGAACATGTTTTTGTCACTTGTCCTTTTTTAATCGATTGAGACTTAAAGAAGACATTCAAGCAAAAGATTTGCTGCAGTTCTTTGAGCTAGAATTAACAAATGAGGCTCACTTTCTTAATGAGGTTTCAAGACTCATCATGAAGATATCAAAACCCTTTTTTTTTCAGTTGTTTATTTTAGCAACCCTCCTAGGTTCCCTAAGGACATATTAAAGCATTTCCATATTTTGATAAACAATTTTGAAACTGAAACCTAAACTGTTATCTAATTATGTATATACAGGCCTAAAGGATCTGTTAGACAAATCAACTTGTACAAAATACATCAGTAGCAATAAATCCTAGTACAATAAATGCATCCAAAATTTATGTAGTATGATCACTTATTGTATATAATAACCTAGAACTAGCACTTGTAGCTTAAATTTTATTCTTAATTAAGTTGCCTCCAACTTTCTGGAATTGACAAAAGGGTAACAACTAATTAGTGCATTTTACTTTTTAGGCTTGATACAAATTTAAATATATATATATATGCAATGAGAGAATGCCATCAGTAATAGTTTTAGTTTTTATCATGTTGTTTGAGCTAGAATTAACAAACTTGGGTCACTTCTTTGATGAGGTTTTCAAAACCTATCATGAACATATCAAAACTTTGTACTTTTTTTATAAAAAAAATTTAAATTTTGTTTATGCTAGTGACCCGCTGAGGTCCCTTGAGGACATAATAAAGCATTTTCATATTTTGATAAACAATTTTGAAATTGAAACTTACATGTATTTAATTATGTTGTTTAATTATGTATGTATAGACCTAAAGGAGTTGTTAGACAAATCAGTTTGTACAAATTATATCAGTATCAATAAATTCTGGTACAACAAATGTATCCAAAATTCATGTAGTTTGAATACTTACTGTATATAATAAACCTAGAACTAGCACTCCTAGCTTAAATTTTATTCTTGATTAAGTTGCCTCCTACCTTCTGGAATTGACAACAGTGTAGCAACTAAGCACTGCATTTTACTTTTTGGACTTGATACGAATTTAAACATATACATGCAATGAGGGAATGCCCTGAGTAAAAGTTTCAGTTCTTATCATGTCCATTATGATATCAATTTTGGAAGAGCATTCAGAATTTCTTTATTAGTTATATGTGGCCTGTAATGGTTATTTATATTAATTGTAAAGTGTGAAATTTGTAGGGGCGAGTGATTCCTTGTGATTTTATTGGTATTGTGAAAAGCCAGCAACCAATATGTTTACCAGGTATTTCTTATTATTACTTGCATAGTAGAACAAGGAGTTCAAAAATAATCATTGCCTTGAAAATATCTGTTTGATTTTTGTCTTTAAACATGTATTTATGTGATTTTAGGGGAGACTGTAAGCAACCATGATGAGCTCATGTCCAACTTTTTCGCTCAGCCTGATGCTCTTGCTTATGGAAAGGTGAGTGAGAATAAGAGTCTCCTTTAACTTTTGCATTTTTCTGGATTCAACCTTTGTGCTTAAGGATATCTATTGCAGACATCTGATGAATTGAAGAATGAAAATATTCCTGATCATCTGATTCCACACAAGGTAATGCAATCTGTGTTTACTTGCAGCCTTACAATTTTTTTATGCAATATACTAACAGCTACTATATATGCAGACTTTCACAGGAAATCGCCCATCACTTAGTATTTTGTTACCATCATTGACTGCATATACTATAGGCCAGGTCGGTGATCTGGTCTCTGATGGATGATAATTAATAGGCTTCCGTTAGACATGCATAATTGGTATGTGCGACTTGATGATGATCTAACAACATTTATATATGGTCTACCAGTTGTTGGCAATGTATGAACACAGGATTGCAGTTCAGGGCTTTATTTGGAACATAAACTCTTTTGATCAGTGGGGTGTTGAGCTTGGCAAGGTAAACAGAGATGCTTTTTTTGTTCTAATATATAAAATCTGTACAACTGAAAGGCATAGCTGCAGCATTTATGTCAAAATTGTCCTCCCAACATTTTTACCATTTATTTTTTGCAGTCTCTGGCTACTCGTGTACGGAGACAGTTGAATGCTTCTCGTACTAATGGGGAGGCAGTTGAGGGATTCAATGCAAGTACCACAGGGCTTCTAAATCTTTACTTAAAGGTAAAAGATTGCATTCCTTCTTATTATTGTTATCTTGATTGCTCTATAACAAGCTTGTTTTTACATTTGGAAACGTTGAAGAAACAATTGGTTTAACTATCTTTTTGACTCGACTATTTTTGTAATAAGATTACCAAGTTGTCGATTAATCGTCTTGGTGAACAGGAAAAGGCCCCAACTCCTGCAGATGATCGTGTGTTGCTACCCTGAGTAATCTTCAAGTGTGCTCTAGGAGTGTATCTTTAAAACTATTATTGTGTGCTACAGATGCATCTATTTTATGAGTTGTTTATCTAGAGAAATAATTTATTCGGTCTCGCTGAATTATGGCTATTTTGCATGACGGCTGGCAAGTTATTTTGAGTGAATTTACGGGCTTCTTGATTCTAGCATCACTTATCATCCCGTTTTCAAACTAGATGCCCAGATATTTCAGAAATCTATACCGCTGAATTCTCCTATTAATCCCTCCTGTGGAGGTTGGCAACATTAGCACTGAAATAAAAATGTTGAGGCTTATTGACAAATTAAATAAATGGTCCATTGTCCTTTTGCTGGACAATATTGAATCTATTTTCTTCTCAAGGCCGGTGGTGGTGGCTTTTGATTTTTGACTATTTGCATACTTTCTTCTTGAGTTTTGGCTTAGAGCTGATTTTCTATGGTTTCGTACTTGAAAAAAAATAAAAAATAAAAGAGAGGGCATGTTTTTTCATTTCATATCTTGTGAATATTCTCGTTGTTGTACATTATACATTTGTTACTTAATTTGAAAAGACAACTTGGGACAGAACATTTTTTTTAACAGTAGTTACCTTTGATACATGTAGTTAGCGTATATGCTTTCCAAATTAGCTTAGAAAACTTAATTAAGCAAGATTTTGGGATTCATTGGATTTGGTGCTTCAAGGAATTCCTCAGAAAGAAAACATTTTCATTAGAATGGATTTTAATGGTATGTTGGATCTATGAAAATGGAATATGATAGGATTCATGGAGGACATGGGATTTGGAGAGCACAATGATACAAGAGAGATTCACTGCTGCAATTTACAAGTGCTTGTGACATTGCAACTGCAAATAGAACAAAACATTTACTTACATATAATAATGGTATGGATAAAATACAAATCAATTATTTCTTGTTGTGTAACAAAGATTGTGCCATGTGTAAAGATTACAAGGTTGTACCTAAAGAAAGTTTCATAACTTAGCATCAAATACTAGTTAGGGCTTGAGCTATATATAAAGCTTCAAAACTAGCAAGAGAAAAGAGACTAAATATATAAAATGGTGGGATTTACAAGAAGATAATACCAATTTATTCAACAAACAATTATTTCATGAAGGCACCTAAAATTGGGATTGATCTCTAACATTTTATGTAAAACATAAGGTAAAAATTGCATCTCAAAAAGATGTGGTGGAGTAATGAATTTTACTTGTTATCCAAAATAAGAAAAAATGCTTTTTAAGGAATGCCAACAAAGTAGAAACCAAGAAAATAGGTTGAGGTATAACATGGCAAAGGAGGCAAGAGAACAAGTTGAGGTACAAAATGACAAAGGAGGCAAGAGTAGTAGCAGCTAAAACTAAACATAAAGCCTTGGATTGTTTTTATGAGAAATTAAGAACAATGGAAGGAAAAAAATCTATGCAGAAAATATTGCTTCTAAAATGGATAAAAATTAGTAAAAATAAGACGATGTAAGACATGCAATTTCAATAACATAAACACTAGTGAAATAGAAGTGACAATTCAAAGCAAAAATGTCTTTCATTGTAACCATTCCACACCCAAAAGGTGCCCCACATAGGTTTCCTATGAAATCCTCTAGAGTTTTGTTACCTAGGATCAATGCTCCAATTAGATGGTGAAATTGATAAAGATATAAGAAATAGGATTGAGGTAGGATTATCAAAATGGAGATAGGCTAGTGGGATTCTATGTGATAAAAAAATTTAAATTAAACTAAAACAAAAATTTTACAAGACAACAATCAAGTTCGCTATTTTATATGGTGTTGAATGTTGGATAGTACAAAAGAGACATGAATAAGAAATCCATATGCTAGAAATGCAAATGCTTAGACAAATATTGAATTTTACCATAAGAGATAAATCGCACAATACAAGCATTTGAGGAAGACTTGAGTGCCTTCTGCCAGAATGGGTTTTGTTAGAACCTGAAATAATTAAAACATAGGTAAAATTGATAGAAGGTTATAACTCAGTGTTACCTAGTAAAATTGAACCTAAGATCGAGGTTACCATGCCAAGACCCATACCACTAGGCTAACACCTCATTATTTAAATAAGTTGGAAGAATGACATCTTAGATGCTTTAGACATGTGCAAAGAAAATCAAATAACAAGCCTATAAGAAAAGGTTGCCACATCATTGTTCCATGAAAACTATTAAAAACAAGACAAAAAAGACATAAGAAAAAAATGATTGAAGAAAATCTAAATACATTGCAAATACATAAAGATCTAGATCTTTATAAAGGTGAATAGCAAAAAAGAATTCATGTAGCAAACCTCATCTTGTTGGGACAAAGTTAGGATGATAATGATATATAGTCCAATTAAAACTTTATAACTCAATTATTGTCCACTAGAATCAAACCCATAACGTAGAGTTTCTAAATCAAAGAGTCTTACCACTAAGGATAGGATCCTAGAACTAGTATTTATGTTCTTGCTTGATCCAACTACATTAACTTCTATAGGATTAAATATTTGTAGGAAATGCTCATTGGTTTAAGATGTTTTACAAGATTCAATGGAAAAATTGATAAGTATGTGATGACAAGGTACAAAATTTAGGTTGGTGCAATTGGTATAGCATGTAGTGAGATACAATTTGCTCGGTTAGAGCATTTAGCTTCTAGTTTGTATGTAATATGTTTGATCTCAAGGGTATATGTTATGACATGTGCCAACTTAAGGGCACCATAAAAACATATGTTAAAGCTATGATGTTTATTAGATGATAAACCATGATAAAAATGTATATTCAAGTTAAGATATCAAGTTAATCAACCATAAAAAATCATTATCAAATCCTTCACCTATCTTAAAGGAATAAAGGCATTATGATGATGATTGGTGTTAGGTACATAGTTGACTATGGTAAAAATATACAAATTCAACTTATGATGTCATGTAGACGTTTAGCCATAGAAAATCATCATCAAATTTTTTCTTTCTAACTTGCAAGAGATATCCATTTTTCACAATCAATCTATATGTGTGCTTTAACCAACACAAATGTATTAATAGAAAGATGAATCGTTATAAACCTTTACAACAATTATATGTGACAAAAACTATGACTAAACACCTAACATTGTCCTTGGCAATGATGCCAAATGATGGGTGATGGTTATGTCCCACACCTAACCATATAAGTTCACAAGCATATGTAATAGACCATATCGTGCTAAATTTGGAAAAAAGTACTAACAATAGAAATTATCTAAACTAATACTAACTATGAATCCAAGTAGAAATAAAATTCTAAACTATACTAGGATGATAATCATCCATTCTATCAACCTTTAGTCATATTTCTAGATTTATGAATTAACCATTAAGCAACCAGGCTAACTAACTACTAGGTAAACCAAATTAGTTAATTATTAGGATTATGTTAATACAAGGGAAAAAATGTGAACATTATGCTAAACATTATTAATAAATTGAACATGAAATTAATTGCAATTAAAGTAAATTTAATCTAAGTCACATCATTACAATATGTCTAGAATCAATCTCAATCTTTATTGTTGTATCATGGTTGCATCCAAGTACAACCACTCAAATAAAGACTCTAACAATTAACTCAAGACACACACTATGAGCTAGGCACTTGTTGACTTCTACAATTTATGGAAACAAACTAACAAAAGTTATACTATTGTGGCCTAAACCTATCATTAATGAGCCTCACGTTATGCATATATGTAGGCATTCCACTAAATTTTCTTTTTTTATTTTTGGCTACATAAACCTACTCGTTATCATTCTTCAAGTTTTCAATCATTCTCATTTAGAAAACAAAGTTATCAATTGTAAAATCATTGAAATTCTTGTTTTTCACAACATTCACTAGCATGTTTTGATATCTAAAGTCATCATAAAGATCAACAATTACGTTTTGTACTTTTTGTTTCCACATGAAGCCACAACCATCAATATACCTCGATGGTGGAAAATCTTCAATATGCTCACCTCTTCTTATTTCAAGCTTGTCATACTAAATTGTGTATTGAAGTTCTTAAATTTGTTGATTTTCATGGCTAACTTGATAATCAAGATGAAGTCTGTTCTATACTATTTTGTTACCTTCAAAGAATACAATCTTCCTACAATTGTTTAAGAGACATTGAAGATGATGATCATCCTAGCTTATGTGTTTCTTTTCTTTCTTGTATTCCCTTAATTGGATTCTTGTATAGTCTTCAAAGTCATAATTTCTTCAAAGCCAGATTTAATATTGTCCTAAATATCATTATATTCATCATACTTTGGCAAAAGCTTCAATGCTTCAAGATTATCAAGGTGGGTGTAACAATGGATTTTGATATTTCGCAAAAGCATCAAGGCTTCAAAATTCAATTTGCAATTTATTTTTGACAAATTAGGACTTGATTGTGACTCAAGGCGGGGGTTGCAATAAGTCTCTAGAATCTATAAACAAACCCATGAGGTGACTGCGACTAGACCGTAATTTATAATAATTGAATTCTTTAAGCAAGAACATATCACAACTGAATCATGATTAGCAATATTCAAAAAAAATTTATAGCAAGATTAAATTGCAATTCATTGTAGATGTTTTGGCAACTATTGTGACATGGTTGTGACTTGCATGAATTAATTCATGATTGTGTGATAGCATAATGAAAAAGGTATTTTTCTAATTTTATTATTTTATAATTTTTATAGATTCCACTAACTTAGAAAACATTAAACTAATTCAAATGTTACAATCCTTCATTACAACTTGTGCACATCTCCTCAACTAGCAAGTGCAAAACAACACAACACACAAAATAAGAAACTCCTTAACCATGTGTTCAATGGCCCAACACCATGCCAAACAAATGTAACTTTTAATCATCATGTAGCCCTCTAAGTTAACACTAACTTCCCATACACACTCTCCGTCCCTCTTAAGAAATCAAACAATATAGCTTAATTCAATAGCACCTAGTCATTCAACTCTATGTTGACTTTGCGTCCAAGAGATGAAGGGAAGAGGTTAAAAAAAACAAAGGGAAGAGGTTATAAAAACAAATGGAAGAAGCCCACCTTTAATTTAATATTCCTCAAGTATTTATAATTTTTAGACTCAAAAATTGTTCCAATTCATGAGCAAATATGTGCAAGTGTATATGAGGTTTTTACCAAAACATTCAATAAAAAAGTTAGCAATATAAAAAAAATATTTAAATAGTATGATTTTTCTAATCTTATTTTATTAAAATCATTTTTTTTCCTTATTCCAAAAATATAATCTATCTTAATTCACCAATATTTATGGAAAGAGAATGAAATAACACTATTTACTTGGAAGTCTATGCCATACGAAAAGCCACAGTGAATAGTAATATAGCATTAATGTAAATAGATATAATGAGTAATGCTTATGGTAAGCAAGTTTGCATGTAGATGGATTTCAAATCACCTTAGTGAAATAAAGGGACCTCACTTGGATGATCTCTCTCTTTACCTTCACTCTCAAACACCAATAGAAAATGTGTCAACAAGGGCATTTTAATGGTGCTACAAATTCTCTAACATAATATATTATTGAAGGAACTTCAACAAGTTTAAAATCAAAAAGAAATATAAATGATCTCTCTCTTCTACATGATGTTTTTAATTAACTTTATGTAGATATTCTATCAATGCATTGAACAATACAAAATTATGGGTTCAATTCTAGTATATAATGAAGTCATTTAGTTCCATCTTTTTCTAAGCAAATAACACTTCCTATTTTCACATTTTATCATGGTTGTTGGAACTTGGAATAATTGAAATATAGGTATGCCCCAAGATATATAGTCAAATTAGAACTTTATTTAGCATACCCCAATCCATAACTTCAAGCTTCCAAATCAAGAGTTTAACAATAAGTTGACACCTCAATAGCTCATCGTAACATAACTATCCATATGAACAACATGAAAATTTGCATTAAGTAGGTGTCACATAACTATAATGTGTCTCAACATAGCCCTTCATAATCAAACTTATAAATTGTGCTTTAACCAAGAAAGCTAAGCCTCACTACAATTTTACATTTGGCTAACTCAAAACAAGTTTTAAAAATCCTTGGAAAATATCAAAACCTTCCTATCCAAAAAATAACATAACATAGCCTATATAAGAAGCAACCAACTTGTCTTACAGGCCTTCAATAATGAAATTTAAACATTTTAATAGATTAACATCCTTTTGTTTCATCTCAACCATTTTATGAATTTTGCCAAGATACATATTGCAATGATCATCAATTTTTAAAAATCTTATTGCAATATACATATTGCAATATCAATGACTTCAAGGTATAGACACATTGAACATAAATATTTTAAAGCAAGCTTAAACAATTTAGTCAAGATGGGCCATAAGTTCTACCAATCCAATGTGTAAGTTGGAAGAGGCCTTTTTCACGGTAACAGTTGTACGATGATATCCTTGGAAGCTAAATTGTTCTTCGTATATGGGACATGAGATGATTGGCGATATTTCCTTTTTCACATAGATAGGGATAAAGTTTCAAATGAAAAACAATTACCCGTCATTGTTCCACTTGGTTTACGTTCACTAGCTCAGATGACGAATGATTTTATGCGCTAACAACGTCATATTTTTGTGTGCCACGCTCTTCATCAAAAGCCAAACAAAATTAAATCTGTCAATTTGACAAATATATCGATCTCACATTTTTGTTCCTTCAGAATCCAGCAATACTCTTAGCCATCTCGTATTTTTGTTAACACTTCTATACTCTTTAGACAAACCCGACCTTAACAAACAAGTCTAAAATTCAAAAACATTACCATCCGGATCGATTGTAATGCGCTTGGCGTTAAAAGGTTATCATTAACAGACATTAACCAAAGTAATTTACAAAGATCACCAACTTAGGTCTTTTGCCAGAACATGTGTAAGCAAATCTCATGACCATGAATTATTAGTTACCAGCGGAATATGGTAAGTTCTGGTCCAAGAATCATGCCATGTTTACCATAAAAGCTTCACAGAGGCAGGCCAGGCAACCCAATTCCTGCTTTACAAACAGAAACTAATAAAAATTCTCAAGACACAAACGAAAACCATTTCAAATAAAAATAACAAAAAAATATAGTACCAAATTGAATTGGCCCAGCGGTGGGTTTCCCCTTCCCCAAAGTTGGATGTTGTAACCATAAGTGTTGAATTGAAGTCTCTGAAACCATTTTACAAGCATAACATAATAACGTAATAATACATGTTTCTTTGGAAAAAAGAGGATGTGGAAAAACACCCAAGCAAACATGCAATTCCATTAAACCAGCAAAGACTGTCCCTAAATCCAATCAAGCTAACCTTTCGAACAATTAAATGTTACCTCGTAGAAAATACACTATATACGACAGAAACGACAAGAACATGAACATGTTGAAATGTCTGGCATAAGCACGTGCCCTGATGCCCTCAACCAAACGAGTAAACATTCCTTAGCAACCACAGAATTCCCTCTTTTTTCTCTGATGATCAATTTACTGCCAGATAGCCAACTTGCCATTGAATAGTCTACAACACAATGCTAACGGTACAACTGGAAAAATTACTGACCTAGGTTAACAGACACGGAACTACATCTTCAGCCGGTAGGTTAACAGACACGGAACTACATCTTCAGCCGGTGAAGTTCCACAGGTTATCATGAGGGTCTTTTGTAAAGCTAGTGTAGGATCTGAAAGTGATGCGATGCCCCTTTATAACATCCTTCAACATGGGAATCATGGTCTAGAGGTCTAAAAGTTTGGAAGCCAAATGTAAGATGGTCTAGAGTTCTAAAAGTTTGGAAGCCAAATGTAAGATGCATAAGTAATGTAAGCCATGGGTTCGAACATGGAGACAGCCACTCAAAAAGGTTAAGCTTTCACTCATGGAGACAGCCACTCAAAAAGGTTAAGCTTTCACTCATCCACTGACCCTTCCAAACTCAGCTTGGTAGGATAAGCATTGAAGCTCCAAATGAAGATCTTTATCTCCTTTTACAAGGAATATAAGACATGAAGTGAAAAAAACTTTTTCTTAGTATACTAAACTGACAAAGCTCCAATTACTTCAAGAGAACTGTGAACCACACTTTCTATTAAGTTATAGATTTCCATCATTGTCAAAAAATTGAGTAAAATCAAATTGAACAAAATAAAAAATGATTCCATATGGATTACAAAACTCACATAATCATGCATCAAAAGTCACATACCTTATTTTAGTCAAGGCTCAAATGTGAAAATGATTGGAACTGCACATACAAATAGTCAACACAGTGATTGCAAAGCAATGGTATCTCAGACAAATGCAATACATTGACCATAATTATGAAATGAATTTGAAAGCATATCTCATTGGCAAACAATGCCAAAGACAAAAATACAATCCTCTAGAATCCTCGCATGTACAAGCAAAGTGCTAACTGCCTCACATAAGCTAGTATTGATACACCATGGGGCTCTGAACATGCATCTCTTGATACATTAGAAGGTTGCATGAAAGATAGTTGCAACTATGAATATTATAGATTCAACATTGTGCAGCCCTGAAAGTCGAATGTTCTAGCCGTATGAGTATAACGTTAAAAACCAGGTATCCATCATTGTGAGATGACTACCGTTCCAGCCGTATCAACATGAAGATCAACTAATCCTCGTATCTTCTCATTTTATCCAAGTTGCAACTTCCAGATTTTGTGGATTCCTACACGTTCTAAAAACATAATACTGTTACCAGAGAATACGATTTGTCCTTGTAACCAGACAAAACATGAGCGTTCAATGACATCGTTCCCAGCCTGAAAGCAGTAACGCCTTGCACTCACAACTGTGTAAAAGGAAAATATACAGAAATCCATAAATTTCACATCACCATCATCCAAAGCTTTTTCGTGTCAACTAGAGCATTTCTCTTTTTCTTTCCTTTTTAGTGTCGCTAAAGACTTCATCTTCCTCGACAGAATGGAAACCAACATGCTTATTGGATTTAGATTTTTCTCTATCGGAGCTAGATGAGTACTTCCGTTCACTTTCCTTCTTTGATCTTGGTGTTGAAGGAGCTAACCGGTAGCTTTGGGATGGATGAGTGTCTGGCTCATAGCTGTGTGAAGCAAGATATGTCAGAGCAGTAACTACATCTGCAATAAGTGGACGCATAGTTGCCTGTTCCTGAACACACATTGCAGCCACAGCTAGGGCTTGATACAAACCCCTCATTGGGTATCGACCTTGAAGCAAGGGATCTGCCATCTGTGCAAACTTCCTGCGATCCTTGAACAAAGGGCGAGCCTGCAGTAGCCAAGAAGTCAGTATTCACATTGCATAAACTTAATTACAGGAACGGATACAGATGGTTCAATAGGGTAATCAGTAATTTTTTTTAAAAAAAAATTATCCATTGCCTGGTGCTACGACTAATTTATACCTTTTTTAAAAAAGCTTATTTCTCATTGAAGTTTCAAGCACATACATTTTGATCTTATGAACCCAGCATAAAGAGAAAAACAATCTAGAGGGAAAAGCATCTGACATTACCCAAGCAACAAGATTACTCTCTCCTTGTCCTCTGCTATTGTCAATTGCTTTCCTGCCTGTAATTAACTCTAGCAAAACCACGCCAAAACTGTATACATCAGATTTGATAGTCAACTGGCCAGTCATCGCATACTCTGGTGCACAATACCCATAAGTTCCCATGACTCTGGTAGACACATGAGTTTTGTCCCCAACTGGCCCAAGCTTGGCTAATCCAAAATCAGACAGTTTGGAATGATAGCATTCATCTAACAAAATGTTAGAACATTTCAAATCTCTGTAGATAACTGGGGGGTTAGCTTTGTCATGCAAATATTCCAACCCCTTAGCAGCTCCTGCAGCAATCTTCATCCTAGTTTTCCAATCTAAAGCTTCCTTATCGGGAGGAAGATCTGAGAACATTATTGAACAAAGGTGCAACTATCAATAAGGCAACACCAATAGACTAAAGAGAGATAATGAATAAAACAAGAACATGATGACATGGAAGGTTTGTTGGAACACCACAGGTAACAGAAAGATAAACATCAAGAAAATACACTAGGCATACCATGAAGATGATCCTCCAGTGATCCTAATGGCATGTATTCATAAACAAGAAGTCTTTGATCGCCATCCGCACAGTACCCAATAAGATTGACGAGATTTTCATGGTGAAGCAAGCTAAGCATTAAAACTTCAACTAAAAATTCCCTGTTTCCTTGCACTCCGTTTCGATCCAGCTGTTTTACCGCAACAACCTGTCCATATAAAAAGAGAGCATGGAATCAATTACATATCTCTTCCCATTTTAAAATCATGGGTTTCAATCAACATATCTTTTAATAACAAATATAGTAATTCTTCTTATCAGATTTATCCTCTGGTCACGTGAAAGCCAAGAAGCAAGAAAGCCTTCCATGAGTTGCATGAACAAGAAACTAACAAACATGTGGTTTGGAGGATTCCCAAACATCGGTGGTTATAAATTGACTCAGCGCCATTGAATTTTCTTCAAAAAATAATTCAAAGTACCAACAAATGTATGCAGTTGGGGCTAATTGGTTCTCGGAATCATGAACTAACGATTAAAACATTCATTAACACATATAGTGTTTATAATTATCATGAATAAATTTTGGGCGGTAAAAAGCAAGAATACGAGGAAGACGATCTGAGCATTAGAAATTTTCCAAAAATTAATTTGGAAATTGGAAATGGCCCTAATGTCGTGTCGACGTACTAGTGGAGTCTCAGAAAGAAACGAGAAAAAAAAATATCGAAATGCTGAAGTGAGAACCATTTAAAGAACCGCACAGGGTGTTCTGAAAAAGTTCATCATAAGTCCAAAATTGCAGAATGATTAATCACCTGTCCGCTGCTTTCAAGACGGCCCTTGTAAACTCTTCCAAATCCTCCTTCCCCTAACAGACATTCAGCCCTGAAATTTTTTGTTGCAGCTGCCAATTCCTTAAACGTGAACGTCTGTGCGGCAATGTTCTGGGAACCATCTCTGGGTGATTCCCGCTTGCTATCTGATCCAGGTTTCCCTTTGGATTTTTCTGCAGTTTGATCAATTTCAAGCAAAAAGGATTAACACATCAAAATTAACATATCATCCCAGGGAAAGTTACTGGAAATAAAAACACTTCTAACAATCGCATGCGGGCTCAACCAACAAAATTCTCACGGGAAAAGAATTTTGTCCCAGGCCTTGAAATAGCATTAAGCTCTGTCAGCAGCAGGAAACATTAAATTGGCATGAGACCAAGTCTGGAAAACTGGCATATTTCCAAAACAGACTACTTCTGAGACCAACGAAAAGAAAAGGATAAGCTTGTAATCCCTTTCTAAATTTGAAATAAGATAAAAGGATAATTTATTTAGAACCCTAATACAAACACACGCAACATTTGGAATGCTCCACGAATCAATCTGGCCATAGAATCAGGCGAAACAAGAAATGATCCTCCCGCAAAAACATTGAGGTCAAACGAAGAACAAGACGCGAAAAATTCCCCCCTTTTTCTCTCGGATCGATGCCGGCCATGACCGATTAGCCAAAGTCGAACCGGAAACGAATTCAATCGGAAAACGGAAAGGACGACCTAGCTCACCGTGCTGGAGCTTCTGCGGCACAGCCTTGCCGTTGAGCTGCCGCTGCTGTAAAGCGGACTCAGTTTTGAGGGTTTTTAGAGGTCGGTCATCCTTCTGAGATCTGTAGCATGAAGAAAACCACCCCATAATTGCCCTCCCTCTTCCCCAATTCCGATCCACCAAATCACTTCCGCCCCTCTTTACCGATATATACGAATTTGCAGCAAAAGCAGCAGAGACCAGAAGCGCCTAGCCCATGAGCTTGCCCAGCTGATCCAAATAAGAAGAAACGGACGCAGTGGAACTAGCAAAAGCACGAGCACAACTTGAAGAGAAAGCGGAATCGAAATCACAAGCGGAAGAAGAATAAAACATAATATCCTTAGCGTCCACAGAGTCCAACACCATGCGCCTGGGGGGTGAGACCAGCAACAAGCAAAGCACGAACCAGCCAGAGCCAGAGCCAGAGAGAAAAATAAAAAGGGCGCCCCAAAAATTATCAATCAAAAAATAAATAGAATAGCTAAGGTCACACGCAACCATATAATGCCTCCACCCAAAACTGACACCACCACCAGTTGCTCCGTCAGCAACTGGAAGGAACAAGCAGCAGCAGCAGAGCAAGAGCAAGAACAAGTCCAGTCCAGTCCAAAGCAAAGCAACGAAATGAAACGAAACGAAACGAATCGCAACCCAATACAAAAGCGCAAACTCAAGTCCAGAAGCCAGGGACGGCCAGTCACAGTGGCTAACTGCCTATCTCTCTATCTATGTATGTTCGTGTGTTAGAGGGCCAATCAATGAAATATCAACGAAAACGACTCCGGTTTGCCAAAGCGGTTTTTGCCCCAGGGCGGCGGTGCAAAACAAAGCGAAAAAACGATTATGCCACACAACGCAAATGAAATTGGAGCAGAATGCCGTGGTTTTGTTTTTAACGCTTGCACATTGGGGGACCTATGGATGGTTGATGGGATGGGATGGGATGCGATCTCATCTGTTTGAACAAGCTTTAAAGCTTCACCCTACCATGAACATCATTCATGGTATGGTGTGGTGATGAAGAAGAAGAGAAGAATACTAATAATAACATGAATATGCATATGAAGGCTTTAATAATACTAATAAACAAGTAATAGAACGGAAGGTTTGTGTATGTATGTTTGTGAGTGGAAATTTGTGGCATGAACAAGTAGGCGGGCGGCGTGCCAAAGGGCTGCTGACACGTAAAACACAGAAGGCCTCCACTCCCACTCCCACTCCACCTGTGCTCAGCGATGCCGTGTTTTGACCTCCTTTGCTGCTTCCTTTTTTAATGTTTTTTTTTTGCTGCTTCCTTTTTTAATGTTTTTTTCTGGGGTAGGAATTCGGCTTGCCCAGCGCATCGCATCGCATCCCATGCCATACCACTTTTCTGGTTGGTATATATATATATATATGTTGTTGTTGTTATTATTGATGATGTCCATGTCCATGTGTACGTGTGGGCTTTAGAGGTGTTGTTAGCAACCTCTGGACGTGCTGGCCTCGTCGTTTCCGTTTCACTTTCAGTTGCAGTTTGCCAGCTTCGTTTTCAAAGGCTTTTGGTTTGGTGTTATATATATATATATATATGTGTGCTACATTTTCGGTTACCTAGGAAATTTTAGATGAGTACATGTTGTTTGTCACCTTGTGTATTGAACGGCCCCGGAGGAGTTCTTCGATGATCATTTATAACTTTTTTAGCAAATGGGATGTTTTTTCAGCGGATCTCATTTTTTTTAATCAATTTTATGTTTCTTGGATAGATCTAATGTTTCTTTAGCAAATCTGATTTGATGTTCCTTCAACAAATTTGATTTTTGTTAATATATCTGAATTTTTGCTCTTCAATTTTTCTTCAATAAATCTAATTTCTCTAGAATTCCTCTATAGGGAATTCTATATTCCTCCCATCTTATTTAACCAATGTTGAAATTCTTGCTTCAATTATTGATGCAATAATTTCTTTTGATTCTCAAAATGCAAATTTACAAGCTAGTAAAAAAAATTTTGTGACACCTTCTTTTAGTGATATTGATGCAACTAAGACACCTAATTTTGTTCTTCCTAATGATGTATATGAGTCATTAATTCATTTCAATTTTTAGTTAACTAACAATGAAGTGTTAACCTAGTGGTAAGATACTTGATTTGAAAGCTTTGGGTTATAGTTTCAATTTTGGTAGGCAATACTAAGCTATATAAAGTTCTAATTAGAATTTATATCTTGGGATGTACCTATGTTTCACTTATTTCATGTCCTAACACCCCTAAAATTTTGGGTTACATACCTCATAATCAAAGTTTCTTTTCACAATTAAATGATATGATAAAAAAACATGACATCCAAGTCCTTCATGACAACTACTATTCTCATTTGTTTTTACTTATTGAGTTAAGCAATGCTTTGATGGCTCTAGATATAGGGTCTTTTATAAATATGCAATTTTGATCATTCATAAGTGGGCTCCAAAATTTGATGTTCAATTTAAAGAATATGCTAAGTTCTATATTTTATTAAATTATATAATCTTCCATTGATTTTTCAAAAAGCTAAGTAGAAAATTATTAGTATTTTTGATCCCATTAAGCATATGGAGTCTATTTCTACAATTTTTGATTTTTATCAACACTTTTTTATTGAAATCAACCTCCTCAATCATAAAAAGGAATTGGTATTACAAGTAAGAGGAAAAACTTATATTCAACTAACTACATATTATAATCTTCCTAATTCTTGGAACTTTTGCCATCATGAAGAACATTTTTTGAATATCTATCCTATTTTGCTTTAGAAAAAAGATTCCAAAGAAAAGAAAAAATGTGTTGAGGTTCAAGATATGAAAATTCAAGTTAATGTCAATGATAAAAATGATTGAATGGTAATAAAGAATATAGAGAAGACAACAATTCTTGTGCATATATTTACTAGATTTAGAGAAAGTATTAAGTAGCCTAGATAAACAACTCATTAGGCAAATATTTCCTTGTTTGATAATAATATTATTAACTTAAAGATTAAAACTACTCTCAATAAGAAAGTTAAAACTACTCTCAATAAGAAAAAGATATTGATGTCAATTTAAACTAATTGGATATATTAGACTAGTTTTAGAATTCTTTTTACAAATTTTTTGTTAATTTATAACTCAATGCTACTAATTAGAATTGAACCTATGAGCTAGGGTCATCAAGCCAAGACCCTTACCACTAGGCTAACACCTCATTGTTAGGCTAAGATCATATTAAATTATCATTATAAAACATAAACTTGAAAAGATATGTTACAAACTTATGAATATTCAAGAATTTGTATCATAGCTAGGTTACATGTCATTTTATATAAGACATTTCAAATCATAAATTAAAATCTTAAGCTAGTTGGCAAGTTCAAATAAAATAAAGAAAAGAATATATATGAAGAAGGAGATAAATAATATTAGTGCACAAATTAAATCTAAAAAATGTAATCTTAATTCTTAAGAAAAACAACATAAGTTGTGAATAAGAGAAAAATTGACTTCAATGCAAGGTAATTACTTGAACTCCATCTTAATAACATTATTTACTTTGTCGTAAATCTATGTTCCACAACTTCTAAATTTAAACATTCATATTAGCTTAGAGCCTGATGAGTGGCGAGGTACCCCTACACTCAACCATACGAATACGAGCATTTCATGCGCGATCTGGTCAAACTCCGCAGACGAACTAGTTGTGGTATCTAGATAGTTATCCTTAGGTCGCAGTTCGCTGTCTTCCCATCTGGACTAGTGTTAACTTTGTCATGTATGGTTTAG
>MNCI01026850.1:77038-104576 GCA_015680685.1 Gnetum montanum
TGCACACTGCATACTCAGTGAAAACCAAGTATTTTGAGCTCAAAATTCGCCAGGTTTAATGCCAAATGTCGCCGTAGTCTTTTGTGGGTCCTAGGGAACCATTTCTTGCTCAGTTTGACTCCGTGTGATGCTGTTTTTGAGGTCCGCAAGCTTCGGTCATGCTGGGGAGCATCATGACTTAGTTCGATTCTTGTTGGAGAAGTGTTAAGCTCAGAATTTTGTGGTATTTCATTGGCCCCTCTTTGTTGACGCTTGGAGGAATCAACCCGAGAAGTGTCGACAAAGAAGTACAAAACACCACAAGCAACTTGGTAGAAATATTGTCCTTTGACACTTGGCCAGATGTTATCGCATTGTGTTCAGTAGTACATGGGATTGGTGAAATGAAGTTTGTAGCTGGATAGGGAAATGGAGGTTGTGGGGATCAGGGATAGATCAAGGGATTGTGCATGGTGAAGGGGATGCTCGAGTGTGTATACGAGTCATGTTGATCCTTATCAATAACCATTGTCTAGCAAACTTAGGACCAAGACATGAGGTGTACGTCCTTTGGCAGAACAAGACTGTTTAGTATTTAAGAGGACTTGTTGGCACAACCAAAGCCACGTGATGATATGTTGCGTTCTTTGGAGGAACAGGGCCATTGTTTAGTGTGAACGAGAACCTGTTGGCGGAGAGCCAAAGTCACGTAATGAGATGTTACTTGGGCATTTGAGACATGAGTACTTGGTTCCAAGACAACTGCCTTCCTGCCTAGGGCTTGTAAGGCAAGTGCCAAGGGTCTTGTGTTTCTTTGCAGCTCCTTTTTTTTTGTTGTGAAGAGCTTTATTTTGATCTTGTACTCATGTTCAAGTGCCAAGTTGTGTGTTGAAACTGCTTAAAAGTGTTGCAGTGTGTAATGGTGTGCTCAAAATTTTGGGTGTACTGGGTGTATCAGGGGTATAGCTGAGTAGAGTATGTTGAGGAATAGATGGAAAGTGTAATGGGAAATGGGGGTGTACTAGTGAATGGCTTGATTAACCTGGTTACGTGTGCTAGGAACAATACGGTACCTTGCTACTATGATGAAGTGCATTCTCGTACGAACACCTCTGAGTGTCATCCGGCAAACACAACTCCAAGAAGACAAGAAAACCACGAGTGAGTGAGTAAGCTTAGATTGAGAAAACAAAGGCATCGGATGAAATTTCAGGCACTAGATGAGATTTCAGGCACTAAATACGCATGGTGGAAATGTTGTCAAGATCAACTGATGATGAGCAAGGCAACGCCTTTGATGAAGCTTGAATGCGGCCATAGGCCGAGAGGCGATAGGTGAAGCTGCCAGTTTATAGTCATGATGGACTGTCGTGGGTTAGTTTTACATCATAACCCGTTGGACGATGCCAGTTTAGTGTCATAGCGAACGGTACACTGCTAGTTTATAGTCTTAGTGGACTGTGAAGAGGAAAACCAGTTTATAGTCTTAGCAGACTCTGGCAAACGAAATTGTGGCAGTTTAAAGTCATATCGGATAGGTCCTAGTTTATTGTCATCACGGACGTACTATGGTATTAGTTTACCATCATGATTCCAGGACGTAGCTGTGGTATCAGTTTACCGTCATGATTCCAGGACATAGCTGTGGTATTAGTTTACCATCATGATTCTAGGACGTTCGCATACTTGAGAGGTTTATACGTGAAATGGTTTGAGATACAAGTGGTTCGTTGGATGAACAAGCTCATTACCGCTCATATTAGCTAGCTTAAATGCTCCATTGTCGTATGCTTTGGTGACCAAGTAGGGTCCTTCCCAGTTGGTTGCGAACTTGTCTGCATGTTCACAGACTGCCTTAAGTACGAGGTCGCCTTCTTTCATCAGACGCTTGTGAATTTCATGTTGATGGCATCGTCGTTGTTGTTTTTGATACTGCTCGATCTGATCAAGCGCACGTGTGTGTTCCTCCTCCACCGAGTCCAAGTCGACAATGCGCAAGTCATTGTTTTGACACTCATCGAGGAGTCTAGAGAGTGTGATCCTTAAAGATGGTACCTGCAACTCCAAAGGTAAAACAACTTCTGAACCATAGACAAGACTATATGGTGTTTTACCTGTGGAAGTCCGATGCGTAGTGCGATAAGCCCATAGTGCGTATACCAACTGTCCGTGCCATCTTTTCTTGCTCTGAGTAAGCATCTTTTTGAGCACTGTGATGATGATCTTATTTGTAGCTTCGGCTTGTCCANCAACTATTCGTGCCATCTTTTCTTGCTTTGAGTAAGCATCTTTTTGAGCACTGTGATGATGATCTTATTTGTAGCTTCGGCTTGTCCATTGTTCTAAGGGTAGTAAGAGGATGAAAATGAATGTTTGATCCCTAGGCTCTCACTGAAAGTCCTAGTTTTGGCACTACTGAACTATGGCCCGTTATTAGTGATGATGGTCATCGGAATGCCAAAACGGGTCACGATGTTTTCTAGAATGAAGTTGCATATGTGTTTGGATGTGGTCTTCCTAAGGGGAATAGCTTCTACCCATTTCATGAAATACTCTGTCGCGGTTATGATAAAGCTATGTCTTGTAGAAGATGGGGGAGTTATCAGTCTGATAATGTCTAACCCCCACTTCTAGAAAGGCCAGGTGATTTGCGCTGTATGCAGCTCATTTGGTGGAACTTGTATCAAATTGCTATGTTTTTGACAGATCCTTCACGTTTTGACCTTGGAGAAACAATCGTACTCCATGTGTGGCCAATAATAGCCCAAAAATCTTATTTTTGTTGCCATTGCTTTGGGCACTATGTGCCCTCTGCATAGTCCGTCATGTACTTGCTCAACGATGGTTTGGCCATCAGTGCTACTAATGCATCTTAACAAGATGTCTTCGTAGGATCGACGACACAATGTTCGCCTACTAATGCATATTGTCAAGAACGTTTTCGTACTATGTCCTTTTGTGCATTTGTCAGATGTTGAGGCGGTTCACTGTGTAAAAGGTACTCCTTTATGTCATCGTACCATTCTACGGCCTGCATTGTACTAACGGATGTAATCGGTAATTCATCGGGAGTATCAGTTATGGGTTTAGCACAACTGATTATAGAACTAGGCAACGTGTGGAACATGTTTGGCGATATATTTAGAGCTAACGTGGCAAGTGCATCTGAAATGGTGTTATCATTTTTGGAAACATGTTGCACATCTATATTTTCAAATTGCTTTAGTAAGTGCTTAGTCAAATCACAGTATGGTTGTAAGTGTTGCGATTTGCACGCATAAACATCTGTGACTTGATTTAGAACTAATTGTGAGTCACCTTTGACTACCAGTCATGTGATGTTTGAAGCTAGTGCTGCCATGAGACCTCTGAGGAGACCTTCGTACTCTGCTACGTTGTTGGTACAGTGAAAGTCGAAACAATAAGCAAAGGGTCGGATCTCCCCGGAAGGATAGGTGATGATGGTGGTAGCACTTCGCCCTCGAGAGGTGGATGCTCCATCAAAGTTCAAAATGGCATCGTAGTCATCAGGTATTATGTCTATTGCACTCACATTTTCATCAGGGAACTCTGGCTCTATCGTTGCCTGATCGTGCATTGGTGATGCAATCATTTGATTTGCTATGGCTTGACCCTTAACTGATCATTGCGCTATGTAGTATAGGTCAAACTCAGCTATCATGGCTTTCCAACGAGCTATTCTACTTGACTCATAAATGTTTCCTGTGATGGCTCTGAGCACATTATCCTTGCAGATTATATTGACTTGGTTACGGAAGAGGTAATGTCGCCATTTCTTTAAGGAAAAGGTAAGAGCTAAACATTTCCTCTCCACCTTGTTATACTTCTTATCATGGGCTACTAATGCATGGCTTAAGTAATAGACAAGAATTTTGGTTCCATCATCTTATTTTTGGCAAAGCATGGACGCAATTGACGAGTCTGATGCTGCAAGGTAGATATAGAACGGTCTATTGTTCTGTGGAGGATAAACTATTGGTAGCTGAGCCAGCCGTCTACCCAGGCTCGATTTAAAAAACTTCCCTAATTCTTTAGGAGGCTACGACTTAGATCCACATCAACATTTACAAGCCTTCTACAATGCCTGCACATGGAACAACATTGATAACGGATGGCAAAAACTCAAGCTCTTTCTTATGACACTCGTTGGCCAAGCAAAAGTATGGTATAGATTGTTAAAACCAAATTCAATATGACATTGGCCAACAATGGTAGAAGTATTTAACAAAAGATATCAAACCTATGCAAGAGTGTCAGCCTTGAGGAAACAAATCCAAGAGTGGAAACAAGCACAACATGAACCCTTGGACATGGCATTAGAAAGATATTATGCACTGTTAAACAACTGTCCAGGCCATGGGTTTTCCGAGGAAAGGCTAATGTACCATATCATTGATGGGCTTCGTGATGAAACAAGAAAGACCCTAGGGATGTATGCCCAAGGACAACTATACGAACTATGAATCCATCAATTACAAGAGCTTATTAAGTAGGTAGAAAAAGAAGAGGGAGAAATGGCTAGATGGGAGAGTGCTAAAAAACATCAATGGGACCAAAATCTCAACTTAACAAAGGTCCATAATCATATAAAGGAGAAATCAACCTATCACAAGGAAAAAGAACCATCTTTGCTAGTACAATAATCATTAGAAGAAGTCGAGGCAAAGATCAATAAGATGTTGAAATGGACATATAAAAAGTGTGGAGAATTTATTGATATTATTGGAGATAGAGTTTTGACAACCCAAGAAGCAAGACAAAACATTAGACAATTAGAAAAAAAGGATAAGGAAAATAAGAGCTCAATTGCCAATCACATGTATGAATGCAACATATGCTTGTACGATCACCCCAAGGGCCAATGCCCAATATTGTTACATTTATATGAGCACTGGGGAAACACATTACATCGAGAGTTCGTACAGAGATACTGTGTTCGATCACAGTGGCAACAATCCCAATCATGGGGGAAACCACCCCGAAACTGGAGACACCCTTCGTATCATCCGAACCCAAACGCTTATCTTGTTCAACATCCTATTTTCCTAGTCGGGCCAACATACTCTATCTTGCCTCATTACCATTCTCCTCAATACTATCAACCCATGTCCTCAACACAACCATCGCCTTGTGCATCTTACACTTCTCTAAATTTCCAACATTCTCATCCTTTCCCTTCTTCTACAGCGCCACCAACTGTTCCTAAAGTGTTTGCACCACAACAACAACCCATGAACGTTACTTGTGCTGCTACTGCCAACAACAGTGAGAGACCTCAGTAACATCAAAGGCGTCCCTTCTTTAGAAATGATCCTAAGAAGGGACAACATAATTTCGAGCCCATTGCACCCTCCAACTTAGCACAAGTCCCACATTGTGGTGCACCCTTAGCTTCGAACCCAACGCCTCATGTTACTTCATCAGGGCCACCAATTAACACTCCAACAATCATATGGCCCAATGAACACAGGAATGGAAGGCAACATCCTAATCCTTGCATACCATCTAACAGTCCCAAATATCATAGTGGGTCAACTCTTTATCCAAAGACCACATCTCATAAATTGTCCCACTATGCTTACTATAATCCAGTGTGTGAACCCCGATGGGGTAAGTATGGCCAAGTTTCAATACTTCCAACATGCAAGGATCCTCATCTTTCATTTATTAATCCTTGCCATCCTCAACTATTTAGTTATGGGGGATATTCCCCATTTTAATAACAAGCAGGATTAATTAATATTTTTCATTTTTTTCAATTTTACAATTTTTTGTTTTCCAGTTTTTCATTTTTCAACTTCTTGTTTTATCTTCTTGTCTTTTTGTAAGTAATCTCATCTATGAATAAAACACTCATGTGGCTTGTTGGTTGAGGTGTGTTCTATGTTATCAAGTCTCGAGTGATCAATTATGTGGGTAGTGAGCCCATTACACCCACTCATCCACTCTATGAATAAGAGGTTCTGTTCGAGGGTACAGTGATATTCTTAACATTTTTTGAAACTTAAAATTAATTTTGTGTTCATTGTACCCAGAATGAAGAAGGATGGACCAAGAGGGAATGATTAGGTTGTGACATCAAGGGGACTTTAGGATTCTCTTTGGTGATGTCTGTGAGAGTTATCATGCAACATGCTTGTACTAAGATCCTTGTAGATCTAACAAAAAATGGGAGTAAGAGTAATCAAAAGGGCACTCAAAAATCCAATGCTGTTCTAGGGGGTCCCACTAGAAAGACATGCACCCAGGCCTGAAGGTTGGCGGCTTCTCTGGAATCAACAATCGAAAAAAAAAGAAAGAAAGAAGAGAAAAGAAAAGAAAAAAAGAAGGAAGTGTCACAAAACAAAAATCACTCCTCCCTTGAACAAAATGCCAAGTGATCGTATGCCTTGTTGTTATGGTACTCTCATAGTTGCTCATCATGGGATGAAACAATGCGATGTCACTGATTAGAGGAATGGACTTGGTCCTGATCTTGGAACGATGGGTTAATGACACATTAATCATGCTTTACACGCAGGATTCACTGTGCCCTGGGCAAGTTACCTCATGTCCCAATCTCTACAATCCCTTTCTATAGTTTGTCTCATCTCACTATTCTTGTAATTTTAGCTCGTGTCGTATGTAACATAGAATTCTTACCTCATTCCAGTGATAATTACATGTGTGTGTTTTATGAAGTTAGTGCGGATTATAAGTAACCCTTCTAATGCCCACGGGCACTTTAAGTGTGGTTACACAAGGGCATTATAGGTTGAAACCTACTTTGGGGAGGACACACTTGTGTAATTTTTTGTAATTCTTGCTTATGACATAGCTCACACCTACCATCTCTTATCCTCAGCTTATTTTTATTAATGTTCTTTCCCTATTATTATTACCCCTTTGAATTCCAACATTCCTATGTACCATTACATAGCCTTTTTCTCTACCACCCAAGGTCCTTATTGATAAAACCCACAGATCATATTTATTCGTGGCTTTACAACCATCTAATTACCTTAGAACCCCTTAACAATAGCCCAATGTCCTCAGTTACAATGTTGATTTCAGGAAAATCTTTAAAAAATCTGGTATTTTTGTGGTACCCAATGTCACTAGGGCTGTGATATCGCGTACGTGATATCGTGTCCCCAAAACCTATAAATAGGCGACCCCCCGCAACACTTAGCCTCATTTTCCACACATCACATAGGGGAGTTTTTCAAATTTTTCTCTATGACTTGCGAGTGTGACACCCTTGATTTTCTACCTATATCTCGCTCGCGGGTACTTTGATTTTAATTTCGTTTGAACCTACCTAAACTCAGAGTGTTCAGCTTAGTCATGGGGAAGGGACACCTACTAAATAGTGGCTACTTTTTTGGAATTTATCATCACCCAAAGGACATTATTAAGGGTAATTAGTTATAAATTAAGAATGAAATGTGTCAAAAAATCATTTAATCCCTTAGGTACACCAAGAAATTAAAATTGGAAACCACCTAAGTAAAACGAACTCATTATTACAATCTTTTGTGCAATATCACATGGAGATAAAAAAAATTAATTAATTAAGGCAAGCAGTAAGGTATAACTTAACTTCAAAAACAACATTACTAACGCTTGGCCCCGTGTGATTGCAGATGGCCCCAAAACGTGGACAACAGGAAGGTCCTGCTCAAGGTGGAAGCAAATGACCTAGGAGAGGTGGAAGACAAGATCCTGCTAGACAACATGCAGAACAGGAGAAACAATCATTCAATATTCATCAAGAGGACCCTCCTACCGTACAGTCCGAGCAGGCAGAAGGAGGAGCTGCTGCAGTGCCTGAACAGGGACAACATCTCACGTTGCCCCAGGATTGTGTTCAAGCCATCCACGAAAAGTCCACATTCGCTATGGTGATTGTGGAATTAAACTTTCAATCTTTTGCAGAGTTCGCTCCTGAGGCTATTAGGGATCACCTAAAAGGATCTCCTTTATGGCCTACCCTCTTCGAAAGCGGTGCCTGGTACCTAGGGGAGACGTACCAATTTTGGCACAATAGGGAGCAAGGTACCACCGTCAATATTTGTGGTGTGTCAGTCAATTTCTCCATGCAAGCCATTTCGGAAGTATTAAACCTTCATACCCTGATGTGCAACGAGATTGGTTGGAAAGGGCGTATGGTAGAGATAAGACATTTGGTGAGTTCACGACGGAGGAGAGGATCTACTTCAAAATTGGAACTTATCACCTCTTCCCCACAAAGGGCTTAAAAAGAATATCAACGTATGTGACAAGAGGATGTGTAGTGCTGATGGGAAAGATTAATGCTAACCTACCCCATCTATATTTAACGGAGATCCTGAGGCGGTTTGAGGAACGGAAGATAGGGAAGATGGCGTTGCCCTTTCCTTGTCTTATCAGAAAGCTTTGTCGATGTGGTGGTATCAGGGGGTACACCAATGATGTCCTCTGAAAAGCCAAAAATGCTTCCTATGCTAAACTATTAAAGCCACTAGTTGCAAGGAAAATTACTGGTGAGACGTTGGGACTAGAAGAAGAAGAAGAACAGACGGCTGGACCAATTGCAACTCAACATGCAGGACCTAATCAACCTCCAAGTACAGCACCCAATCAACAACAGGAAGCAAGGCCTAGCATAAGCCAGGATTAGTCACCACCACTGCAAGACTACAGACCGTCGATGTGCCACCTCAGGGCCATCATTGAGACGGTTAGTTGGGGAAGTCGTGATGACGCAAATCTCTTCTGCATCATTGATGATGCCATACAGCCCACAATTTATTTGGATCGCACAAGGGGCAAAGTGTCTATTCATACAAGAGGAAAGGAAAGTACTTGGTCATAATATATCTTGGAAAATGTAGCATCTTTCCAAGTACAATTAGAAACTGGTGAAGGGGCCACTGTGGTGGTCATGCAACACCAAGATTCCACGAGAGCCGTAGACGTGGTTGCAGACCACATCAAAGAATCATTCAATGTACCTATTGTACCATCGACAGATCTCACAGGAGCACGAGATGCTCAAACTTTGGCCAGAACCTCAATGACTCCTGCAGAACATGAGGATGCGCTTGATCGATTGCTCCAAATAGGGTAAGTAATGACATCTCTATTTGACATCCCTGAGGATGTTACGGTAATTCAGTCAGACCTCATTTCCATAAAGGGGAAGCTAGTCTTAACAGAAGTGAGGGTCGAGCATGCTGAAGCAGAGGTGTAGAAATTACAAAAGCAGCTCGTGGCCCTACAAGCAGCACAGCGGGATTCGTTACAATTTGTTCCTGCAGACCAACTAGATAATTTTAGAATTGAGTAACTAACCAAGCTATTAACGAAGAATAAAAAAGATGGCTGAAGAAAAAGAGAAGGATGTTTGGGATGCCTCTGCAGCATAGGCGCAAACTCATGCACATCTCAAAGCACTCAATGCCTTATAGGAGGAAAATAAACAGCTCGTTGCCAATAACCTTCGGTTGACCTCTGTAGAAAAGCAAAAGAATGTTCTCGAGGAACATTTCCATCAGTTGCGAGAACAATTCATCTGGGTCAACCAAGACATAAGTCATTTAGCCAGGGAGAACCGAACCCTCTAAATGGAGGAGGTATGCGCAATCCGTCAAAAGATAGCTATTGAGATTAGTGTGTGGCAAAATGAGGCTAAACGACATGAAAAGCTAAAGGAGCACTTCCGAGACTAGGTGGGAATGTACAAATAGATCCTTGAAAAGGAGATCCATATGGACAAGGCCCACATTAATGCTATTAGTGCTCAACACACTGATTGGTGGGCCATATTAGAGACATATGCCTTTACCCACCAAGCAGAAGTTAAGAACTGGGACTTGTAGATTCAGGATTTGATAGAATACATGGAGTTAGCAAACCTGCGATATGCTAACCGTGCCATGTTAACAGTAGGGCACCCGAGAATAGAGCTCGAGCAGTAGGTAGCTACCACCTATGTCAAATACGAAGTAGAATTTGTAGAGCGCAAGAAGTTATTAGAAAAATTAGAGATCACAAATTCTGAACTTGAGGTGGTGATGGCAAGGGCAAAAAAGTGTCGCAGTAGATCTAGCTTGACGGCTTGCAGATTTCCAAGAATACAAAGATAAAGCGAGAGCCTATGAAGAGGAACGTCGGGTGTTTACGGCTTGGTATGTCAAGGCCAATCAAATGTTTCTGCAACTACCTTATCCGTGGGAGGTGCTAACTTCTTCAAACATCGAAACATTAGCACGGATAACACAGGATCCTCGAACTAAAGAGGAGAAGCTCTAGGCCATACTCCAACGCCATCAAGTCTCAAAACCTGGAGCACAAGGCAAAAAGAAAGCACCAATGGAGGAGCCACTACCACCAGGAACTACATGAGTTCCACAAATTTTGTAGTTGTAGCACATTCTTTGTGTTGTATCTTTGTTTATTTTCATTCCACACTGCAGCATAACCCATTTCCACCATCTAATAATCCCATACCTATCCACTATGTAATCACTGTAACTCGAGGATGAGTTTTCATTTAGTTGTGGAGGTATGATGAATCGTCATTTGGGCGACTGCGATATCGCGTACACGATATCACAACCTGTCTTCTCATCTATAAATAAGAGGTAGATAGATGATTCAATAACAAGGAAGTAGGAAGTAAGTCAGTTTTAGTTTAAGTGTTTTAATTTCTTTCTCTCAACCTTTTTCCTCCCAGTGTATGCCCGCAGTGTGGTGATTGTAATTGTATGACATCCTTTATTCGAGTGTCACATACTTGGACATGCACATGATTGGTAATAAAGATCGAGATTACTTCATCATTGTAGCATTCACTTAGATTAATTATTTATTTACTTATTTTTTACTACTTTCTTAATTAATCTCTCTCATCCTTAAACTCATGTTAAAATACGAAATTAGTACAACTTGATTACGAGCATTTAAGTGTGACTACTTGGTAACCCAGTAGCGTACCTAGGATCTGTGCTTGGTAATCCCAGTGGTAGTCATGCATGAAGTCCAAGATGTGTACGGATGATCAAGGAATGGATGCTCATCACACTTAGGCTAGTTTAAATTTTGTCATCCTCTCTCTCCTAGATTAGTGAATATTAATTTCCATTGCATTCAAGAGTAGCATTAGATTAGAAACCCATCATACACCTCACTCTGGACTAAACCATATGTGACAAAGCTAATACTAGTCTAGGTGGGAAGACAGCGAACTGCGACCTAAGGCTAACTATCTAGATGCCACAACTAGTCCATCTACGGAGTTCAACCGCATCGCGCGTGTAATTCTCGTATTCGTATGGTTGAGTGTAGGGGTACCTCACCACTCATTAATGTCTTCATCAAAATTAAGTTGTTGGGCTAATCGTAAAGATTGATATTTCAGTTCGATTGGTAATAAACATAACTTACCATAAACCAATAAATAAGGTGAATATCCTAAACTTGGTTTATAAGTAATTCTATAAGCCCAAAGTGCATCTTGTGGTTTTTAAAACCAATCCTTCCCTTTGGTACATACAGTTTTTGTTAATATATTTAGGATAATTCTATTAGCATTCTCTACTTGGCCATTTGTTTGTGGATGATAGGTAGTAGCTATCTTATGTTGGATACCATAAGACTTAAGGAAATTTTCCATGATTTTATTGACAAAGTGGGTTCCCTGATCACTAATAATTGCCTGTGGAGTTCCAAAGCTTGTTAAAATATTTTCCCTAAGAAATGCTACAACTACCTTTACATCATTTGTTAGGGTGGCTTTTACTTCTACCCATTTAGTAACATAGTCAATACAAACCAAAATGTATTGACATCCATTAGATGGTGGAAATGGGCCTAAAAAGTCTATACCCCACACGTCAAATGGTTTTGTTATTAAAATTGATTTAAGGGGCATTTCATGTCTTTTTGTTATGGCTCCCATTTGTTGACATTTATCACACTCTTGCACATACTTATGTGCATCTTTAAAAATGGAGGGCCAATAAAATCCACTTTGAAGGATTTTGATAGCAGTACATTTGCTATCAAAATGGCCTTCCCCTAAATCATCATGGCACATTTGTAAAATTTTTTGTTGTTCATTTTCAGCCACACATCTTCTTGCTATGTTATCTTTACATATTCTATAAAGGTATGGACTTCTCCAAATGTATCTAGATATGCTACTTAAGAAACATTTTTTTCTTCAATTCTTATCCCTTCTTTAAACATTACATGTCCTAATACCACACTACTTGTAACCATATGTGACTCTTTTCCCAACTTAATTTTAAGTTTTTATCTATACATCTGATGAGCGGTGAGGTACCCCTACGCCGAACCATACAAATCATGGGCGTTCACACGTGGCTCAGTCAAATTTCGTATACTATGAGCACTTGCATGCACCGAACTCTAGCCAGCAAAAACTTATGTTAGAATGATCGTTCTCTTCCCAACCTCACTTATGATGTTCTAATGCGATGGTTAAGTGAGATTGAGGTAAATGATTTTTATTGGTTTTCTTTTTATCTTCTAAGATGAAATCTATAATTATTCTATTCTATATCTTAACTCTCCCTAGCATAAGCAATCGATTCCATCTTCCGTGCACATCCTGAGCATCCCCTAACCACTACTAGGTTACTAGAAATTAAGCATCACTGGGTTGCCAAGTGTTGGATTTATGTTCAAGAAGGTCATACTTATGGTTCTTACAAAATATAAAAGAGCAATAACTGTAAAGTGATAACAATGAAGACTTAAGAAATTATTAAATTGTTGGAATATTAAATTATTTAAATGCTTAACTAACTAAATCCAAATGCTGCAAAGAATGCTTAAAAAGCTCATCTTTATTGCCAGTCACGCCAATGGGCTCAGGTACATTAGCGCTCGAATAAAGAGTCGTACACCTTTCTCACACCTGCTGTGGGCACTTGGAAAATATTCTAACTCTTACAGGAATAAACTACAAGAGTTTCACTATGACTACTCCAAAAGATGCCTAAGTGCAGTGGGTGTGCACTTATTTATAGCTAAAGACAGACTTTGTGTAAACGAGGCCGCGTTAATGCATGGACAAATGCGTCGACGAGGCCACATCAATGCAATTGCATCGACGGGGCTCTGTCGATGTGGCCCAGTCGACATATCGACTGAACACTTCATCATACCCCCACGACTATGTCAAGTTATTACAGCACACCTGACAAGACATGTCTTCATAGACACTAACTTTATTGACATACCAAGTACCTGGGTGTACAGAAAAGGATGAATTACACAATGGTGGTGTTTAGAGACAAAATTGAATACCTTGATGACAATAGATTCTCCAGTGTGTTGAAAAATGCTAAAGTTGTTGGAGAAGGTCACACCGTCCCAGGTGGCCGTGGTTCTAATGAGCCTTCACCAGCCTCTTGTGTATGTGGTGGCTGTGATGTGGAAGATGATTGTCCTGTAGTAGCTGCAACTTTCGGAGACAACTGAAAAGCCTCCAACAATGCCCACATTTTCTCTTCTTTACTTTTGGGATCATTCACCATCCAAGCAGCTTCACCAATGTGTGTCGGAACTAGAACATCCCAAGGGCATGGAAGTTTAGGAAAGAATTCTTTTAAATTGACAAACCAGGCAGTGAACTATTTTCGTTCGATATTGAACGCTTAGATTGATGTCCACAGCCACTGATAGTCATTCATCCATTGGCCAAGTTCTTTGCGACTGCATGTTGTCCTTCAAAATGAGTAAGGAGAACCTTGAGTTCTACATTTACTGTTTCCAACTTCTATTTCATCACTTTATGTGCTTGGAACTCACCCTCATATAAAGAATACGAGGTGGCCACTTTCTTATCTAGGTTAGATCGTGGCCTTCCAACTATCAGCATGACCAAGTTTGCATAACGAAGATTAGCTAACTCCATGTATTCTGTCATTTCTTCAATTTGTAGCTCCTTGAGGCAGATCTTAGCCTTGTTTTAGGCGTTGAATCCATCGAAGATGGGTTGCCACACCTTGCCTCCTTCTCGAAGCTGCTGGAGCACTTGGTTCATTATGGCCTTTGCGAATTGAATCTCTTTTTCATTTACTTCTTTTTGCAATCCCACATGGTCCCTATAGTGATTTTTAACTCTTTCAAACTTAAGGGCTTCATTTTTCTAAGCAGTAATTTCAATAGATAATTTTTGTCTCAAGGCTCGAACTTCCTCCATAGATAGATTACGATTTTCAGTAGCCAATCTCCTCACATCAGTGTTCACCCTGGCTAGCTCCTCTTGCTGTTGGTGGATGAAGTCTTTCATGTGTTGATTTTTAACACCAACATTATGTTGGCGATGAACTTCTGCGGTCAACCTAACATTCTCCTGGCGAACCTCTACCAAGTCCTTGTTTAGATGGTATGCATGAGCGTCTGTCAAGGACTTGCCAAATATCACTGACTCTTGCTCACCCTCAACCATATGAAGTTTGGTTTAAAACTGTTGAAAAGCTTCATCTCTAGTGAGTTCGTGGTTGAGAAGAACTGGATCAGCAAGTTGGGCCCTTAATTGGGCAACTTCCTCCATCAAGCGTTGATAATCTACTTGTGCTACTTTAAGTTAGCCCTCCAAAATGAGACACTTACCCCTTACTGAGAGTAGCTCCGACTAGGTCACAGTAATGTTTTCTGGAAGATTAAAGACATATGAAAGTAGTTTCCTAGTTTCCACTTGTTAGTCCAACAACTCTTCATGTTGGGCTACGTTGATTTTGCTACATGAAGTTCCTGCGGACGTCTGTACATCTTCAAGTCCATGTACATCTGGCACATGCACCACTAGTGCATTAAGGACCATAACAATTATGTCAGCAACCACTTTGGCTGCAACTTCTTGTCCCTGGTGTTGCATTACCAAGATAGTAGCCCCCTCTCCATCCTCAGAGGGCACCAAAAAAGTAGCGGCATTTCTTGAAATCTCAGAAAATAACTATTGGTTAGATACTATTACTTCTCAGACACTGGGATCAATTCTTCTAGGTACTTGTGTCCAAGCAACATAAAACATCGACCTTGCTCCCTCTAGTAGACTCACCGATCAAGCCACTTGCTCACCCCATAGCACTACTTGATCCACTCCCCTTTCACCTCGGGATCTACTTGTTTGGGGATCTCCGCCACATCAGCTCCGATCTCTGGCAATCCTAGAGCTTGTGAAATTGCTCCTGTAGAGTAAGAGACATGAATGTCTTTGATTCTTGCTCTAGACCCCGGTTGCTGATTTGTCCAAAAGAGGTAAGTCTCTCCTAGGTACCATTCACCACTGGATGTGATGATTGGCCACATAGGAGAATTTTGCAATTGAGTCTTGACTTCTTATAGTGCATTCTCTAGAAATGGTTCGAAGTTCAACTCCTACAGGACCATTCGTTGCAGCTCCCTTGGCTTAATAGCGTCAAGACATGCCTGGGTCAAGGTGACCTCAAGCTGTGACGCTACCACCAAAGTCTCATCCCTTCATGATTATTCGCTGGGGATTTCCTCTTCAGGAATCTGATAAACATATTCCACGTCAGGTCCTTCGGGGAAGGGACTAGTTGTGTGTGAGCCCTCCATGTGCTCTGGATGCCACACACCTCATCCTCTTCCCGTTCTTGGTCACTTGTCCCTTGGTTGGGATGGTCCTTCTCCCCTTAGATGCCTTGGTTTGGGTGCCATCTGAAGTCATAGCATAACCAAGAATTAAAATGTGCATAAGTTGCTCGAAATGGCAATCATACACCTTCTCATTTTGACCAAGTTATGATAATGGCACATGCATCCCATTAGATTTCCTAGAGTATCGTTGAGGGTTTTAGAAAAAATAATAAGTTATGAGTTGAAATTTATAGTGTTTTTTTCTATTTTTTCTTGTCGGTCCCCTAAGAGGTGTTAAGTCTTTGATAGTTATAATAATTATAGACCTCACCCCCCCTCCTCCACGATATAGAGCATACCTCTAGTTGTGAAAGAGTAGGACACATGGTAGAAAAAGTAGGTGCATGGGAAGAAGAGTGAATGCAAAAAAATGGAAAAACTCCCTTAGTTGGTGTTCACAAATGGACAAAATTCATAAGTGCAATGGGGGTATATATAGACTTTTTATGCTACATCAATGGGGCCACGTATATGAGGCCTAGTCGATGTAGGATGCTTAGAATGTTGATCAACGTTCACTAATGAAGAAAAAGCTTGAATCGTTGAATTGAAACACAAAGTTGGGGTAGTTTAAGAGCTAAGAGACTAGGAATCAAATGATAGAGAGAGGAAGGTAGATGGTCTTGGAAAGAAGAGTCAACGATTGGAGAATGTTATAAGATAGAACTCTGCGAAGAAGGGTTTGTGCGATATTTAGTGTAGAAACAATCAACCAATGATATCAAGGGGATAGGAGACTAACAAATGGGACCAAAGGATATGCAAGTGGATCCTCCCCGTAGCAGGCAATAGCCTTAATAGCCCTTGCATATCATCAACACTGGAGTCCATGGGCCCCGTAGTCAACGAATGCTGATCGTGAGTTAATACTCACATCCATGAGAACTAGCTGAAGCATTAGGAGTTCATGCAAATCACGACAAACAATCAAAAGACAAAATCTGTAGTGATGTGAGTCATGGAGAGAAATAGGTGAAGAGAGAGGAGTGGGAAATGGAATTTCTAATGTTGGGCACATGAAATCCCACATGAAGTTTTGTGGTTAAGTCACATGGTAGGATCCATCCCTAGTCAGACCCAAAACCAACCACATACAGTGACATCGCAGCAACATTCGAAGACTCGTCCATCCCTTGGAGTACAAGAATGCATCCACAAATAACCACCACTCCAACATGAGTGAGAAAGAGGAAGTGAATAGTTAGAGGGGACAAAGCAAGTCCCATAACTAGTGCTTGTAGCCTGTTAGAGGTGGTCCAAGGGGTGTATTTTGAATTCCCATGTTTGTGTGTTTTTTTATTTTATTTTTCAGTGGGAACCACACCATGCAAAGACCCATGCGTTTTTGCATGCATTTGGCCAAGGGGTGTGCTTTGAATCCTCATGTTTTTTTTTTCTTTTCTTTCTTTCTTTTTTTTTCAATGAGAACCACACCATGCAAGGCCAAATTGCCAAGGAACTTCCGATTAGGAGAAAACTTGGAGTGGTAAGAAATCCGTGAGGACACTTTCGCAAACCAAGGAATAGAAAAAGTATGAAGAATGTTGCATTCCCCTTCAAGTCACACCCTATGCAAATCATTGGGTCCTCCTCAAGGCTGGGAACTACACAAGTCACAAATTAACTAAAGTGTTTTTAATTGAAAGGGATTTGCATGTTTCCAAAAGGAGAAAAACCATGGAGTGGATGAATGGGTGGATGACATGGATTCACTGCCTGTTTTATGAAATGAAAGTATATTGCACTTCCTAGAATAATAATGCAAGGGAGGGATCTAGATATAATAGGTGAAACATATCTTGTAATCCATCACAACAAGAAACAACTACACCAGTACATCTGATGACAATAAGATGGCTTATTGGTGAAACAACTGTAAATTAAGCACACACACACATATAAAAATAAATAAACAAGTAGAGAGGTAAATAAAGAAAGAAAAACTAAGTAAGAATGGGCAAACATACGAATGATGTTGTAAAACAAAAAAGCTTCAAAAATCGTGAGGAGCTTAGTAGAGTAGGTTAGCATGGATGATGGTCTCCCCCATGACTAAGCTAGAAGGAGGAGACCTGAAAAATTGAATGAGGCTGTCCCTGTGATGATATGGTAGTAACACTGGTTTGGTGGAGTTTGCAAAAAGATTTTAATTATTGCCTATTGACTAACCGTGTTTTCGTGGGGACCTCAAGTTTGTGTATAAGCAAGGCCCTGGATGGAAAGGTTTCAGAAACAATATAAGGCCCCTCCCACACTGTTTGAAACTTAGTACATTGCAGTACGTGTATGGGGTTCTAGTAGAGTACCTTATCTCCACGTTGAAATGTTACCTTCTGAATCCTAAGATCATGACGTTTTTGATTATAGTCCTTGTCTATCTCATTTGATGACAGGGCTACTAGTCAATTCTCATGTAGCACATTCAAGTTGATAAGTCATTCTCATTGTACTAATGGCAAGTCAAGACCCAAGTCATTGGTTGTAGATGGTGTTCGGAGTTCTTCCTAGACTGGAAGTTTAGGAAGTTTCCTGTACACTAACTCATAAGGAGAGTAACTTATAGGAAGTTTCCATGTGAAGCGATAGGCCCAAAGGGCATCGCTAAGTTTTGTACTCTAGTCCCTCCTATATTTGCTAATGGTTCTAGTGAGGATTTTGGTAATCTCCCTATTGGTGACTTTGGCTTGCCCATTGGCTTGGGGGCGATAAGATGTTGTAAATTTATGGTCCACCCCAAGTGTTGCATGAGTTTATAAAAAGTGATGCCTGTGAAATGAGTTCCGTTGTCTGATGAAACACCGTGAAAATTGTGAGTCGGCCTCAGGCGAAGATTCACGATTCAGACAAAAGTACATGACAGAATTCCAGAAAGAAGAACAAGGCGGGGCAAGGCAAAGAGGCACGTGGCATCAAGACTTTGGTTTCCTTTCGCAGATTTCTTATCTTACTATGTTTTCCGTCTTTACGCTATAGTACACAATGTAGCGTAATGACGCTCAGCGTAACATAATCTGACATTAGAAGGTGGTTTACTTCAGCAGATTTGGCGAAGCCTAAGGCCTAAGCAGTGTAATATGCGACCTCTCGTGTATTCTGCTAAGTCTTTTGTCCAAGGGTAGATTTATGCTCTATTACGCAAGGCAGCGTAACGAGCTTTGGAAATGTCAAAAAAGGATCCAAAGGAAGCGCAACAGGTCAAGTTACGCTCGTTACGCAACGCAGCGTACGCAGCGTAACCCATCGCCAAGTTAACCATTGTTTACGCTTCACTACGCTTGGCAGCGTGAACCAGCGTAAAGCAGCTTGAGTCCCTTGCTTGTGTGCTTTATCACGCTCTCACACGCGACGCAATGCGTACAAACGTAATGTAGCCCAAAATCAACTGAGACATGCCCAATCCACATTTGTCATCCATACGCACAATACGCAGATGCGCGTATTGTGCGTAGTCACGAATTTCAATACAAGGACAGTCAAGTCAACAATCTTCTGAAGGGTTTGAAACATGTGTCATCACAGCCGTGCCTTCTCCACGTATTGTCAAACCTATAAATATCCCAGTTGGCGAAAACAAAAAGGGAACACCGAGACAGAGAGAGAGGGCAGCATTTTTCTGGCAATCATTTGGCAGCACTATCTTTCCACAGAGACAGGAGACATTTTGCTCGGGCATTGGCAGCAGGAGCGATTACCTCTTTGGCGAAGACACAACTTTCTCCATTGCTGATCGTCGACAGTTTCGAGCAAAGACTACTTAAGGAAAAAAGAGAAGATCAGAGATCAAGAGATCATCTGGTGTGGTTTGTGAGTTTCTATTGGTCAGAATTAGTTGATCAATAGACATCATAACTTGACCTTCCTTGCATCCCATCTTTGGCCTACAAGGTAGATCAGACTCCATTCTGTATTTCTGCTTGGACAGTTTTCCTTGTTATTTTGTGTCTGCTTCACACAAGGCAATCGGGGTCTCCCCAGTGTAACGTGATATACAAAATATTCATTTTTTCGGGTCAAAGCCATAGATCTTGAAATCACGCGTTTCTCTCGTGTCTGATTCTTTTTACTGTGTTAGCATTATCATCGTTATAATTCATTTGCATTGTTTTTCTCTCATTTTGTCACCCGTCGAATCAAATCGTTCCACGCAACATCCATAATCTCCATCGGTTTACTGATTTAGTAAGTCCCTGTCTGATTGACAAGACCGTTCAGGGCACTGTGGATTCGTTTTCTTTTCCAGCACAGCCCTTGCACGGATCCATGGTTAAGACTGGATACATGGATTTTGTTTAGTATTCCAGCTGCCGACATTTTCCGTTGTTACAGTTTTCTGGCGCTAGAAGGAGGGCCTGGGCTCCGATTCGTATTTTTACAGGTAGCCCTGATAGCGATCTATACCCGCGTTGCCAAAAACATGAACGTAATACCTCTAGGGAAGTTTACGAAAGTTCGTGTGGTGTAGATCGGTTGCTTTAACGATTCTTTTGGAATCCTACAGGGTAGAAAGCCTAAATGCGATCTTCTTTGCCCATCATTTTTTCTCTTAGATCCAGTCGTTTATTGTCAACCAATCTACTTGATCAATAGATCCATCTTACACAACCACAACCGCCATGGTCACCGCTGACTTGGGTGCCACATCTGTGAACCCTATCGCTGTCACCAAGCCAGCTCCTGGTGCAGCAGGACCTCAGGGATCATCGTGTCGGTCATTGAGGTTACAGGGCAAAGACCCAATATTTACTGTCGTGACCCCTGAGGAATACAAATTTATCTATGTCAAGATCCAAGCGAAGCTTGCCCTTAGCCGAGCTGAGATCGAGGCGAAGCGAAATTTCAAGATGATCCATCGAGGAGGCCAAGATTTCACCCCAACAGCCTATGACATCATCCCTTTAACAAACCAGCAACATGAAATTATAACACAGTTGGTCATGGCTAAGAGCCAGGCTGCACGGGCTATGACGGAACCCCAGAATGGGGAGGAAGAACATGATGAGTTTGTAGCCCAGTCTGAGCATTCGTATCACACTCTTAGTCCCCATACTTATGTCAACCCATTATTCCCTCTTAACGGAGAGGCCGCCTCGCTCAATCCTGCCATGACCACATAGACGCACATCCCTATCATTCTGCAAGGCACTGCGTAGCCATCTGGGTTGCAAGTGCAAATACCCCACAACAACATGGGGGAGGTTTCATCACCACGTGTACTCAGCATTCTGTCAGTGGTTCCAGTGACCACCGCACCCCATTTCATCCCGCAGATCCAACCCCAAACCATATCCACAACTCGTCCGATGCAGACCTTATCACTGCCGCCCCCTCCAACCCAGCAGATCACCGCCATCGTGCAGCCACAGATACCTATCCAACAACCTGCCGCGAGTCAGTGGACCTACCCCGCGGCACAACACAACCAGTCTGCGGTGTACGGTGTGCAACCCTCGGTGGCACCCGGAACGCATATTCCGCAGGTGATCCCGCAATATCCCTATCCTTATCCCGCGCAGTCAGCGGCGGCTAACCTCTCTTCCCAAACTGGTGGATGGTGGTCTTCACAGGCACCCCTGCCTGCAGGGATCCTTGCCCCACCATCTACCGGCCAAACCATCCCACCATTTCCACTGCCTAGCCCTGCTTTCCCAGGTCAGCCCCCCACTCCCCCTGGATAGACACCTCCAGCAACAGGTCTGGACCAAGCCTTTCTACTTATTCAAACCCTCACCGAGGAGGTTAGGTGTCTTAAGGCCACTGGCTTAGACACTGTACAGATCATGGACTTTTACCAAGATGATCCCATTAGTCCAGCGGTCCCAATGTTGTCGTTGCCACCAGGGATGTCCTTACGTCATTTTACCAAGTATAATGGAGAGGGGGATCCTAACGCTTACTTGGTCACCTTTAGATCCGAATCCTTGTTGTTGCAATAGTGGCCTCACACGATTATTTGCGTCTTTGCTATGTCTTTGACAGGGAAAGCTCTAGATTGGTATCAAGCCCTCCCAAACTCCTCCATTTCAACCTTGGAAGAGCTTCTGACACAATTCATGACTCGCTTTAAATACAACTTAAAGCCGAAAGTCACGTTAGATCAACTCATGGGAGTGAAATAAGATCCTCTCGAACCAGTCCAGAAGTTCATACAGTGCTGGAATGCTACTTTGAATAAAATCCATGAGCCAATTGCAGACTCACATTTACTGGCCATCTTCAAAGGAGCAGTCAATGACTTTATCAAGTCAAAGCTGTATTATCTTTCCCCCAACTCATTACATCAGGCCTTCGCTCAAATTAGAAGCATCCAAGATGCTGCGGAGGCTAGCAAGGACCCAGCGTATGTCGCCTACAAAAACGCTCACAACAAGGGCAAGGACAAAAGTAAAGCGACGACAACGACAGTAGCTGCGCTGGCTGAGGGTACAAAGAACAAGAACAAGAAGGCACCTACAACGCCTCCTGAGACCACAGCTAGTGCAGGCAGCACCAGCCAAGACACAGCTGCCCCTGAAGGGCCCCCCCAGCCGAAACCAAACTTTGAGCGTAAAGATCGCTCAAAATATATAGCCCTGCCTGTAAAACATTCAGAACTGTTGAAACAATTGTTAGGGGCTGGATACATTCAACCCAAAAGGGTATCCGAAGAAGCTCTGAAGCGTCACAGACATCATTGTGAACTGTTAAAGAATCCTTCTTTAGCCCTGCCTAACGAACCACTAATTCCAAAATCTTTTAGGCTAGACCATTTCTGTGACTACCACCAGTTGTGTGGTCACAACACAAATTACTGCTGGGCGTTGAAGGACGACATTCACTGCATGATCGATGACGGTCATTTGAAACTAGACGGCAGTAGTTCGACGCGTTCGAAAAACCAAGCATTACACGTGTATAAAGATCCATTGAATGCAAATGACGTGCCTTATACAATCAATGTGGTGAGTACGGACAGTGAGAGGAAAGTACCACCCAAACAACCTTTTGTTTTGTGTGTACCTACCAACTCACAACAGGGGGGAAACCTTTCATCGATAGCCAGTGGCGTCTCAAGGCCACCTTTTATCATTCGTGCACCTTCTCAGAATGCCACTCAGCCATGTAATAACAGCCAAGCCGCGGCCTCGTCCGCGCCCACGCCTAGGGCACCCTTCATTCTCAGGGCACCAAAACCACCGGCTGCTCCTCTCACACAGGGGCAGACCTCTAACCAAAACCACCAACCACCAACCGACAAACAAAAGGGAGAGGATACATCTGTTAACGCTACATAAGACCACTCTACACTCGGCTTCCCTAAGCCTAGGCCCCTGGCCTCTGTGCCTTCGCCTGTACCTCAGAGGCAGGATAAAGGTGCAGAAACGCAGCCACCTCCTCTCGGCGAGAAAAAGAACAACCCCCTGACTGACGGCATTCGACCTCGGGAGATTCGTCTCTTGGGACAAATGGAAGAAGACAAGGGGAATAAACAACTTAGCCGAGAGAAGAACCTCCTTGACGTGTTTACGCAGGTCAAACAGGCTCTAAAGCAAAAAAATATGACGCTGAGCCTCTATGACCTGCTCATGACATCCCAAGAACACCGTGAGGCTATGGTTCACATGTTGACATCCATATCTGTGGACGAAAGCTTACTAGCGGAGGAAGAAGCGATACACGCTGTCATGTTTCCTTCTGAAGCTGAGCAACCTAAGCCTACCTTGCTGACCTTTCATGACAAATCCATCAAAGATGATCCTAAAAAAGGTCAAGTGACAACTGAACCCATGTTCATCACTATTCGGGTCGGTCAATATCGAATCCGGAGGGTACACGTGGACGACAGCGCAGCTGCAAATGTCATTCCTTATCCCATCGTGGATAGGTTGGGTCTGGTCGACCAGATCATTCCCACAACGACAACATGTGTAAAGTCGTTCAATGGAGCAAGGGTTCAGGTCATGGGGACGGTGCGTATCGAGTTTATGGCAGGAGATCAATTCCCAACGGATGCCACATTCCTAGTCATCGAGGAGATGCCTAGTTTTAACTTGATCTTAGGGAGGTCCTGGTTAGCCCAGCTGAGGGCGGTTTCATCACCGATACACCAGGAAATACACCTACCTTACGCAGGAGGGGAGGTCGTAATACGCGGTGATGAAATCACCCCTAGGACTGTCAACAACATTGAGAAAGAACGGGGTTCGAAGATAGAAACATCGGATGATCAGACCCATCTCCAAGTCCCTCAACAAATCAAAACCAATGATGACAGTTTAGCCTGGGCCAACCTGCCATTTCAGGATGGCGGCGTGGAAGAGTCAAACTGTAAACCCCTCCGCCCTTACGCAACACTGAACGTAAAGGCCATTAAGAAACAATTGCGAGTTAGCGGTTGAGCTCAATGGCATTTACACGCACTATTATGTTTTTTTTACCAATTATCACTGTTTACGCTTAGTAGTCCGTTTTCGCTCAATGCATATGTCATTCCTTCCTTACGCCATTACATTTCTGTTATGTACGCATTTACAGCTTTTGATCACTTTAGCCCAAATACGCAAAAAAAATAAATACATTACCATCAATTACGCTCTCTACATTACGCAAGAGGGCCCGCAACGGCCTTAAACTAGCAATTCCATTCCGTCGCAACATAACTTAGGCAAAATTGTTAACAACTACGCTTACGCTTTGCAGATAAAAACGCAAAAGACAAAAATTAAATAGACATTTAAAGACAAAAATCTTATAGCTAGTCTTTCAGTCATTCGCATAACCATTGTTGAAAACAATCAATAAAACCATGCGTAAATCACAATTACGCATCTCCTTTAATGCCACTGTCACCAGTATCTCTCAAGTTCGGCTCTAGTCCTAATAAATCATCCTCTAGTGGGCCTTCTTGAAACACCACCAATTTTAGCTTAATACTTTGAATAGAAATTTATTTCTTCACGATTCAAGGATGGAAGCCCAATTAAAGCAAAGCTAACATAAGCAGCAAGTTGGTAGCCATGATTTGGATTATTCAGGTGGGAGCCTGAAGTCGTTGTTGATGATTCCTTGGATGTCTTCATCACTGGTTCCATGGAACAGCATCTGCGAGGGGGGAGGGGGGCCGTAAGATTGAGCAAGTCTCTGTGCGCCTCGTGACCGCAACGTTCAATGATGAAATTTACAGGCGCCCTGCACTGGTTTTCATGGCCGTTGTTCTCCCTCCGCTGCACCGTCACTCTGCTGTGCCCCCTGCCGCTGTTTCCGCTGACCACCGCATTGCCTACCGTCTGCCAACTCCCGCGCCTCCACATTGCTGATTCTGCCGCCGCGTTGCTGTTCCACCTTTACCGCAATTCAGACACTGCAACCAGAATTTGTATTCTTCCTTTTCAGAAACAAAGCCTAACTGCACAGCTGGAAACTCTTACAATGTCTACGTCTTCGGCTATAATCTCATACTGGCGCATGCGGAGGCTGTGAATATCTACCGCTAGAAATATCGGGGTAGCAGAAGGCCTGAATTATCTACATCATCATTGTTCTCCTCCCATAATTCACAAGGATGTCAAGTCTTACCAACATTTTGCTGGATTCCATGTTCCAGCCACGGGTTGCGGATTTCGGTTTGGCCAAACGATTCAAACACAAATTGGGCTCCGTCTCCACCATGTCGAAGTTCGCAGGATCGTATGGCTACAGTCCTCCAGAAATTACATAAATGTTAAAGGTGAATGAGGAGATAGACGTGTACGTCTTCGGAGCGGTGCTTTTTGAGCTGGCGACGGGAAGGAGGTCCACAGATGAAGAAGAATTTAGGTGCCATGAAAACCTGGTTTTGTGAGTGAAGAAGCAGGGAGTCTCCCACTAAGAGGCCGCGTATGAGGAGGGAAGTTGCTGAGATGTTGCCACGTTGCTATCCTACGCCTGCAGCGTTACTCTTCCTCCTGTTTGCCACGTTGCTGATGTTTTCTGTTTACCGCATTGCTGCTCCCGTCCCACCGTCCGCTGTTGCATCACGTTTCTGTTCCGACGTTGCTGTTTCTGTCCAAAGCCCGCTGACACCATTGCTGTCATCGACAACAAGAGCTCTGCCGACGCTGCCATGCCTACCTTCACTGCTCCTGCTGCTCCTGTGCTGTTTGCCGTGTTGATTTTTTTTCCACCGCCACCTCGCTCTGCGTTGCTGCTGCCACCTCGCTTTGTCCTGCACACATATCCAACTCATGTACAACTTTCCAGCATAGATTCATTGAACCTGGTCAAGGCAAACCCTAGCCAAAACCCTAGCCCAAACCTATAAATACCCTACCAATTCACACAAAAGCAAAGAACGAGGCAAGAACAAAGAAGCAAGAGAAGAAAAGCAAAAGCAGCAAGAAGGAGAAGAAGATTGGAAGAGGCAAAGATTGGAGAAATTGGCGATTCCGAAGGAGGATAGAACTTGCAATCCTTGGGCGCTCGACACATTCGATTTTTGGCTTCCATGTCCTTCTCACATCGTCACATCATTGTGTCACATTTTTCCGAGGCTAGGTGTTTGACTTGCCATTCACACTTGTGCAACTACGCTTTGACTGGTGCACATTTTTTTTTAAAAATAATATAATACAATTTCATTATTGCCTCCTATTCACATTATTTAATTTCTTTTTATGCTTTACAAATATAACTTTGTTTATGCTTTATTCATAATCGTGTATGCTTTATTCACATTTCGTATCATTGTTTACATTCCGTTTACATTCTGTTTACGATAACCCTAGCACTAGCCATAGCTTACGCTCGGGGAAGTCCTTGGTTGATTTGCGTGCGAACCATCCAAGGCACTCTGCCTTCGTTTACTTTTCCAGCTTGCCCTCGGGCGAAGGCAGGGTCAGCTGTGGCTGTCCAACGATCTCTTGGTGTTTGTTTCCCTTCCAGCCTTACATCGACGATTTAGGTCAATACAGTTTTTGGCACTAGAAGGAGGGCCACTTTCTTGTTATTGATTAAAACCTTAATACCTATCAAAACTCATCCATCTTACCCATTTGAGTCTTTTCATCCCTGTTGATCACACTAAGCTTGTGTCACCCCACACTACAACTGCTTACGATCCAACTCCATTCATCTATCCCAGTCCATTGACATTTATCATGGAATCTTCCCAAGTCAACCCAGTAACACTACCAATTGCTTCAAACCCTATGACTGCTACAGAATCCATAACCGTCACTGAACACATAAATCCTCAAGGCTCTACACGCCAATCCCTCAGGCTACAAGGCAAAGGCCCCATTCATGCAACTCTTACACCTGAACAATATAATTTTATCTGTGTTAAGATCCAAGCCAACCTACCTACTAATCGTATAAAGAGGGAAGCTAAGGAGAATATGAATTCATCCACAAAGGAGGACGTGAGTTTATCCCTTCAGCTTTTGACATAATCCCACTATCTAAAAACCATCATAAACTCATATCCCAACTTCTCATGGTTAAAAATCAAGCCTTACAACTACCTCCCATAGAGCCTCAAGATGAAGAAGATGACTTTGCAGCCTAATCTGAACATGGAGAATCTTACCTTACTATTAGCCCCCATGCCCACACAAACCTATTATCCCATCCTTTCCTAGAAGAAACTATGTTTCCTTCTTCATCCACAAACATTCAAGCACCTATTTCCCATTCCATCCCTATCTTCTCCGTGCTCAATAACATTCACTCTGATGTATCCACTTCAATCATTCCTCCACCAATACAGTCCCAACAACTCACCCAAACCAACGCAGGGTTAATCCTCCAACCTCAAGTAATTGGAATACCGTCAGTCATCCCAGCTTCCACATCCACCCATTACATACCCCAGATGCAAATTCATAGGACACCATTAATTACTCCTACCCAACATATTCAAGGT
>MNCI01026850.1:110317-150733 GCA_015680685.1 Gnetum montanum
GGAAGGAGGTCCACAGACGAAGAAGAATTTGGGCGCCATGAAAACCTGGTTTTGTGAGTGAAGAAGCAGGGGGTCTCCCACTAAGAGGTCGCGTATGAGGAGGGAAGTTGCCGAGATGTTGCCACGTTGCTGTCCTACACCTGCAGCGTTGCTCTTCCTCCTGTTTGCCGCGTTGCTGCTGTTTTCTGTTTACCGCATTGCTGCTCCTGTCCCACCGTCCGCTGCTGCATCACATTTCTGTTCTGACGTTGCTATTTCTGTCCGAAGCCCACCGACACCACCGTTGTCATCGACAACAAGAGCTCTGCCGACGCTGCTGTGCCTGCCGTCGCTGCTCCTGCTGCTCCTGTGCTGTCTGCCGCACTGATTTTTTTTCCACCGCCACCTCGCTCTGCGTTGCTGCTACCACCTCGCTTTGTCCTGCACCGTCGCGTCGCTTTCTCCTCCTGCAATGTTGCTGTCTTGTGCCTGCCGTGTTGCCATCTCCTGCGCCTGCCACTTTGCGTCTTCTGCCGCTGACACTTTGCTGCTTCCTCTGCCCCTTTGCGTCGTTGTTTCTGCCGCCGCTGTATCGTTGTTTCTGCTGCACCACCGCCCTCTGATGCGTCGCTGCCTCTTCGTTGCTGGCCGCGTTGCCACTCCCGCGTTGCCTGCGGCGTCGCTAATTCTGTCCACCGCGTTTTTGTTCCACCCTGCATTTTTCTCAGAACCATTCTCCAGTCTCTGCTGCGGCTCAACAAAACGAAGATCTCTGGGGCCCTCAAGGATCCTCCTTCCCTTCTGGAATTACCCAATCCAATAGGATTTTCTCTTCATAAGCTTGTTGAGGATACAGAAAGATGCATCCAGGCAGATAAAATTGCCTCTCCTCGTGTTGAAATGGTGCGCAGAGTCGCAGGTCTTGAATAGGAAAGGATGCATTAAGGGCTGCAAGATTTAGTAAGACTCCGGACGTGAAGCTGGAGATGTCTGTTGGGGTTTGTGGTCGTATGATCAATTGGGTCGATAGCAAGGCTTCAAAAATAAAAATAAAATAATATAATCTTTTAAGGGAGTCGCCACCGCTGGACATCTTTCCAAGTCTTCTAAAGTTTTATAACTTGAGGGCTTGTATTTCTAAATTATTTGTATTTTTATGGGCTGAAATGACCCATAAGTTGTAAAATACATTGAACCTGGTCAAGAAAAACAAATTGCCAACACACATCCAACTCATGTACAACTTTCCAGCGTAGATTCATTAAACTTGGTCAAAGCAAACCCTAGCCAAAACCCTAGCCCAGACCTATAAATACCCTACCAATTCACACAAAAGCAAAGAACGAGGCAAGAACAAAGAAGCAAGAGAAGCAAAGCAAAAGCAGCAAGAAGGAGAAGAAGATTGGAAGAGGCAAAGATTGGAGAAATTGGCAATTTCGAAGGAGGATAGAACTTGCAATCCTTGGGCGCTCGGCATATCTGATTTTTGGCTTCCAAGTCCTTTTCACATCGTCACATCATCATGTCACATTTTTCTGGGGCTAAGCGTTTGACTTGCCATTCACACTTGTGCAACTACGCTTTGACCGGTGCACATTTTTTTAAAAAAATAATATAATACAGTTTCATTATTGCCTCCAATTCACATTGTTTAAGTTCTTTTTATTCTTTACAAATATAACTTTGTTTATGCTTTATTCATAATCGTGTACGCTTTATTCACATTTCGTATCATTATTTACATTCCGTTTACATTCTGTTTACGATAACCCCAGCGCTAGCCATAGCTTACGCTCGGGGAAGTCATTGGTTGATTTCCGTGCGAACCATCCAAGGCACTCTGCCTTCGTTTACTTTTCCAGCTTGCCCTCGGGCGAAGGCAGGGTCACCTGTGGCTGCCCAACGATCTCTTGGTGTTTGTTTCACTTCCAGCCTTACACCGACGATTTAGGTCAGTACACTTCTCTTCTGAGAAGTATTCCTTCATGAAGAATCCCCTCCTCATGAGGTTCTTGCTCTTGCATCGGCTCCGCAGGAGGACACTCTTCATCACTATGCTTCTCCTCTTGTGCTTGCTCCTCAGCTGGCTCACCTTCCCTATCCTCTTCGGGTACCTAGATACAGAAAACACATTAGCAAGATAAAACTGGACAACGCAATTAGAAAATTTATACTTCGTCATGATTAACTTACTCGCGAAGGCCCTGCTTCTACGGCAAAGGGAATCTTTTCCAAGCCGGCCCATAGGCGCTCCATGATTTCATCCTCTGTCAGGTCAGACCACACTTCATCTCCTAGAGTAGTTCCAGCCTTCACCTTCCCTTTCTCCACACTAGTCTAGCGAGGAGGGTCAGGGAAGAAAGTAGGGACGGTAGTCTGGCCCTCAGGGAGAGTCACCTCCCTTTCCGGGGACGCACTTACAATCACCTACTCTTGAAACTTCTTAAAGGCTTTGGATGCCCCAATGACGTCCAGGAAGACTCGCAAGGATTGGGCTTCAACGGCAAAATCACGATAATGTTGACGATAAGTGATACTTTCACGCTTATACAAATGCTTGTGGTCCTTTTCCTTCTGCCCCCATTCTTGCACACTTGCACAGTAATCCCTCCAGTCTTGGCGTTTCTGAGCTAACAACTCTATCTGCATCTGCTGCTCCACCAACACCCGACCGGTTTGCACACTGTTTCTTAATGGCGGTCCAATAACGGGAGTAGTCAATAACAGCGGTGTGCCAGTTCTCGTCACCTGTTTCCCACGCCTGTAGGAACTCGCATCGCAACTTTAGGTCCCCGACCTCTTTGGTCAGAGACTCATTCTTCTCCTCTAACCTCTGCACCCTTTTCCAGAGGTTCTTATTTACACCCTTACTCTCCCATAAGGAGCGTGTCGAGCGTAACACACATTTACGCATCTCTTCATAAATGTGGCGTGGCACGACTGCCCCATCAGATGGAGGCTCCACTATGTCCAAATCAATGGGCTCCGTTGGGTCCCATCGAAGGTGAGCTCCTAACAGCAAACATTGTCAATATATATGACACATTACCATTGTACAATAAAATAAACCTTTTATAACTACAGCGTACCAACTTCAGGATCGACGCGCTCGAGATGCTCGATCATATCACTGACAACGCCTTCCATGAAGGCGAACTTGTCGGGAAAGTCCCTCCACGCTCTGCTCACAGCGGCGGGCGTGGACGTACCCTCTTCTCCTATAGTGTAGTTAAGTTAGAAACTCTAATTATTAACAGAATTCTACAAAGTTTCCAACACGCTCATTACCTCTACTAGTGACAGTGGGAAGCTCACCAACATCTTCTGCCTCCTCCCTCTCTTCACGCACAAGAGTCTGTGCGTCGTTCGTCCCAACAGTTGGGGCCTCCTCACGCACAAGAATCTATACATGGCTCACCCTAATAGCTGGGGCCTCTTTTTCTAAAACTGGGGCCCCTTCCCCACGACTTAATATCATTTCCCCTGTTTTAGGGGTTAGCTGCTCCGTAACTTTTTCTGGTCACATCATAGAATACGCTTAATACAATTTAAAATATCCTAAATAAACACTACGTAATACAACTTTTAATATATTTCTTCCACGCTTACCAGGTGGAGGTTTACTCCGCTAAACTCTGACTTCCACGGTTCGACCTGTGCCACTCCCAGGCTCCGCAGAGGCCTCGGTTATACGAAGCCTTTTACGCCGAGCTGAAGGTTCTACAATTTCTACCGCCAAGCGTTTCCCTTGAGAGGCATCACCAGTGTAAGTAGGCATTATCCCGCCTATGTTGTCGGGGCCTCGCAGTCGAGACGCCGCCAAACCTCTGGTCGTTATAGACAGAGAGTCCCCAATCCCTTCCAGGGGATCCTGTCCACACGTAGTGCTAAAAATATGGGTAATCCAAGGTCTGGATAGCTGGTCTCGGTCTTGTTGCACCCAGATCCCATTCCTTTGAATGACCAAGAATTTAGCAAAATGCCGAAGGCAGGCTATGAAGAAGGCGTAATGCACGTTGAAACAAGACTCGAGCTTATTGCGAAGCCTGATCCTCTCAGTGCGTAGCCCCTCAACAAAATAGCTTGCCCACTTGAACTGGGTCCCTTTTTCGATAACCTCCCGCATAATATGGGTCTGCTCTATGGAAAAGAATGGCCCCTGCAAGAGTGTTTTGGGGAAAGCCCGGGCCCCAAAAAGGGGATAAACTGTCTTTGCGATTTCTAGTTTGATGCTTTCACAAGGGATCCCTTTAGGCTCCTTCTTGACCCCTACCCACTCCTCCAGCCACTTCTGGCAATCGAGACTCCTCTTCGCCCTTTCCTCTATGGGAAGGCCGTTAGAGGGGACGCCGAAAAGATCTTCAAAGAGCTGAGCGTCAATGTCAAAACTTACACGTACGTGATGCACGGGCGTGCAAAAACGCTATGCCCTTTCGCTGAAGGAGTTAATCAGCATTAACATTTCGTTGGCGGGGACATCAGGGGTCACGGCTAAAAATAAATGCATTAGCCTCGCCTCTCGTATTTTGGAGACCACCGCAACTAGGGCCGCTGCGTGGCCGAGCCAACGTTGTGCATCCTTGATGTCGCCATAGCGGAAGAGGAGGGTATTCGCCTCGCGGCTGGAAATTGTAAGGGTAATCTCCTGGGATTCCCTGACTGAGCAATGTAAAACACAAGTCAAACAAAACATTATCACGCAACATTCACAATTCACAATTACACCACGCAACAATAGAATACACAGCAGTTTTACCAGGTCCAAATGGCAAGGGAAATGGAGGAAGTTTCCTATGCACGTCCGCAACGGTAAGCGGCGGATCCAAGGTCCAATCATCATGTAGCCACCCGAGATTCTGGCAATTCTCGAAAGCGTCATCATAACAAGTGGGGTATTCACGAATGTCAAATCCGATCTGCCCCATCACACCAGCGCGTACGTTGCTAGTCGAGGTAAACGCCTTTATCGTCGTTTCGGTCCATGACAAAGTATCACCATCGCCTACCAATCTGTTCTCATGAATAAAAAACCTGTACCATACCACATAGGCTCGTCTTACGTTTTACAAAACTCAGAAAATAGGCAGATAACGATAATATAGCCAACAAAACCGCTTACCCGCCTGCGTAGTACACTGTGCCTGGTGGGTTCTAGAAATAGGTCGAGACATGGAGGGCCACGAACAAGGTGTTATATGCGTGAAAGCAACTAAACTGGGCCATTTCCCAGATCTAGCCTAAGCACCTCAAACCTCGGGTGCTAAGGTCTCGGTCCTTGGGACGACCAGTATCGATGGCTCCGTCTGTCAAGAAGGCCAAAATTCCCTGTGCGGAACCCACTAACAGGTGCTCTAAAATGGCACCAGCAACATCGCCTGACAAATTTGACCATATAATAACGCTGTAGCTACGTAGTAAAAATTGCAAAAACTCCAGCGTGCCCTTTCGAAACCATATGGCCTTCCCATGCAACCGAGTATGCGGGGGAGGGACATTAGGCACGATTGGGTTTATGCAGCACAAAACCCCAACGATATCTAAGACAATTAGGACAGGCCTTAGCATAACACTGTATAGAAAATGCAATAAACAGATCAACGTCTAGATTCACATTTGCATGTTTAAATACAGGAAACCTACAAACTACGCTTAGCCATTCATGCCGAAATTGCCCAAACCCTTGCCACAGTGCAAGGTTTGTCCCCGACAACGGCGATAGACGCACCCAATTAAACCCTCATCTTAATGCGAGGTTCATAGTCTAAAACCCTCATTTACGCGAATAACGCTACAAGAATAAACATTGCTAAAACAACACAAGTACGCAAGGAATGGCCTACCGGTTCAAAGGCGTAGGGTCCCTCACTTCGACCACCGCCTGTGAAGCGTGCTGCAAATTCTCTTGCACCTCGTCGATTTTAGCCAATTTCATGTTCTTCCTCTTCGCTTTAGGCGCCATTGTTACAATTTCAAAACCTTCACAGTTTCGCACTTTCAAGTCTTTGCAAACTACACGCTCTAAGCTTCTGCTCCCCTTCCTCTCGCTTGGCAATTGTTAGAAATTCGAATTCGCGACAGCCAACAGCCCGTTCTTACTGAAAACTGCTTACTTATATGCAAGATTTAACCGACTTGATACCCGATTTCAGCGAGACTTACCCAAATGCTGGTATGAGCTGGAACCCAAGGATCAAGGCATTAATTGCGCCAGATATCGCACGCATTACGGTCTGAAATGACCCTAAACTACTGTAGCTTATCTCCTCGTAATCAGGTCTCATTAATTACAGGCTGTTCGCAAACTTTAAAATTCAGTTACCTTTACACAGCAATGTCACATCACTTCCTGTACACTAAACTAAACATATTCGTTCAAAACTTATACCATCAAACTTAGTATTTGTCTAATTACTCTCGCATTTGACACTTTTGCAGGATAATTCACGGATGGACGAAATGTTGTCTGCACCGCTAGTTTTAGCAAGCTCACACGGTGAAATCATTAGACAACTTGATCCCGCACTAATAGAAACCAACCTAGCCCTTAATGATGCAATGATAGCCACGTTGGCAACATCTCTAGATTGGCCAGAGCAATCGACGCGTACGCTAGATTTGGAAGCTGGGGATGTAACCAAGGATCCACTCAACGAGGTCTCTGTGGTTACGCATAGGGGTGAGACTAAAACTCTCAAGGTTAGCTCTCTATTAGACCAAAAGGCAAGTGATGACATAAAACAGGTTCTCCAGAATAACATTATGGTGTTTGCATGGTCATACGAGGATATGTTAGGACTAGACCCAAGATTAATTCAACACAACATAATTCTAGATCCTCATATCAAAGCCGTTAGACAAAAAGCACGAAAGATCAAGCCAGAAGTCGCGCTAGCAGTACATGATGAAATCACTAAGTTGTACCAGGCAGGTTTTATTCGCGCGGTTGATTACTCGGACTGGGTATCCAATATTGTAGTAGTTCCCAAAAAGACTGGAGGAATACACATTTGTATAGACTTCCGAGACTTGAACAGAGGTACAATCAAGGATAACTTCCCATTGCCGAGTATCGACCAACTGGTGGATACAACCGCTGGACATGCGTTTTTGTCCTTCATGGACGACTTCTCGGGCTACAATCAAATACGCATTAACCCAGAACATCAACTAACAACAACATTTATGACACCCTGGGGGACGTTTTGCTACACCATGATGCCTTTTGGCTTAAAAAATGCCAAAGCAACATATCAACGAGCTATGACGTACATCTTTAGCGATTACCTCTTAGGAAGGCTGAATGATTATGTCGACGATATAGCTGTTAAGTCTTTAAAGTCTGAAGATCATTTAGAGGACCTGGAGTTAGTCCTCAAAAGATGCTCTAAATATGACCTTCGACTTAACCCAAAAAAGTGTGTGTTCGGAGTCAAAACCGGACGCATGCTGGGTTTTGTGGTATCGGAAGCTGGCATACGCGTAGACCCTGACAAAGTCAAAGCCATTGTGGAATTGGCACCCCCTACAAGTCTTAAGCAATTACGCGGACTACAGGGAAGGTTACAGTTTATTAGGTGGTTCATCTCGAGATTAACTGACAAGTTACACCCTATGCAACATTTGCTTAAGAAGGGGGTTAATTTCGAATGGATGGGCGACTATCAGCGTGCGTTTGACAACTTGAAGCAGGAGCTTCAACGCTTGCCCACAGTTTTCCCGCTGCAAAGGGATCAACCATTCTATATCTATCTCGCGACCTCAGACGTAGCCTTAGCAGCATTACTCTGTCAAAGGAGGAATGATGGGTCGGAAGTACCCATCTACTACTTAAGTCATGCTCTATGTGCGTATGAAACGAGGTACAACAAAGTAGAGCGTAACTGCTTAGCGTTAGTATTTACGCTCAAGAAGTGCAGACATTATCTTTTCCGTAGCCAAGTTAACATCATCTGTAAAAATAACATCCTTAGGGCCATTACGCATAACTTGTACGAAAGTAGCAAAATAGCCAATCTTCCATGAAGGGCCAAGCCATAGCCGACCAATTAGTAACATCTCCTATTGACAGTCAGGCAACCATAGAGCCTGAATTTCCAGACGAATATGTACATAGTGTAAGCCCTGTCTTAATAGGCCCCGGCAGTGCTGCCACCGTTATTACGCTATCACCTAAGGATGTGCATCTTCACGCTTATCGCTTGACCTTCCCCTGTACGAACAATGTGGCAGAGTACGAGGGGCTCCTCAGGGGATTACTAGTTGTAAGCAAACTCGATGTTCGACACTTGGCAGTTAGGGGTGATTCGATGCTTGTTATCAATCAAATCACAGGATTCTACGCCTGCAAAGCTGCACATTTGCAGCCCTACTGCAATATGGCTAAAGATCTTCTGAAGCAATTCGCGACCATCGATGCCCAACACGTGTCACGAAATGATAACACACTAGCCGATGCACTGGCTACTCTGGCCTTGAACGTGCCCTCACATCTGCTTGACACTTGTCCTACTTTAATAACAGATTATACAGGTCCTATCATTCAGGCGGCGCACATATCTTCTCTTCTAGAAGAAAGCATGCCAGAATGGTATGACAACATTAAAACTTACCTCCTACAAGGCGAGCTACCGCATGAATTGACACGTGTGCAGAAAGATGCAATCCGCAAGCGAGCTAGGCAGTACGTAATCATAGGAGATAGTACTCTCTGTAGACGCTCTTTTGATGGTGTGCTGCTTACCTGCGTTAATAAAGACCAAGCACAGCGTATCGTTGGCNAAATCTTATACACGTGTCGCCTACAAAGTTACATATAACTCAGATAACATGGCCCTTTCAACGATGGGGACTAGACATTATAGGTCCCATCACGCCGAAATCTTCCGCAGGTCATAGCTTCATAATTACTGCAACTGAGTACTTTACGAAGTGGGTAGAAGCTATTCCTTTAACGAAGATCACATCTCAACAGATTTGTCATTTCATCTTAGACAACATTGTAACCAGATTTGGTCTCCCGATGAGTATCGTGACCGACAATGGACCACAGTTTAGTAGTACGGAAACCAAATCCTTCTATGATAGCCTTGACATTAAATAATCTTTTTCCTCACCCTACTACCTGCAAGCAAATGGTCAAGCTGAAGCAACAAACAAAGTCATCATCAATCTACTCAAGAAAATGCTCGACAGCAACAAGAGACGGTGGCATGAAAAAATTCTCTATGTGCTATGGGCGTATCGTACTACATGTAGGATGGCTACAGACAGTACACCCTATAGCCTAGTCTATGGATCTGAAGCAGTGCTGCCTCTCGAGTTGCAAATTCCTTCTCTGAGAATGGTCCTCTCCATGATTATAAATGAGGCTCAACGCACCGAGTCCCAGATCATGGATTTGGACTCAGTAGAGGAGAAGCGAATACAGACACTTGATACAATCAAAAAGTATCAATACAAGCAAAGGCAAAAGCATCGTCACAATCTTTAGCAGCGTCCGATCAAGAAAGGAGACCTAGTTCTCAAGGCTGTTCGCGAACCAGTAGGCAAATTCTCTGCAAACTGGGAGGGCCCTTTCTTGGTGACTGATGCGTATAACAGTGGAGCATTCAAGTTAGCGGATGTCAACGACAACGAGTTACCAAACATTGTTAATCATATATATCTGAAGTGGTACTACATATAGTTGCATCTCCAATGTGAATATCAGGTATGACCACAATCGTCCGCTACGACGCTAAACTGGCAACAAACGTCCGCCATGATGTAAAACTGGTGCTCCCTTCACGCGTCGACCACGACGCTAAATTGGTACTGACCGTCCGCCACGACGCAAAACTGGCAAGTTGTAACCGTCCACTACGACGTAAAATTGACATCTTTTGCACGCGTCTGCCACGACGCTAAACTGGCACCAACTGTCCGTCATGACATAAAACTAACAAAGGTAAGTAACCGTCTGCTGAGACGTAAAACCAGCACAGACTTGTCCCTGGGTCATGACATAAAACTGACATCCACAGCACGGTCTGCTGAGACCATAAATCAGCCCCGCCACCGTCCGTTACGACGTAAAACTAGCATTTCTCGGTCTGCCCAGACTTTAAACTGGGACCATGGTCTGCTGAGACTTAAAATCAGCAATGACAGTCTCTCAGGACTTAAAACTGGGGCTCACAAATTGCTCTCATGCAACTCAAGCAAGCGTGATTATCTCTGTGCAGCTGCAAGACACATGGGATGGGACGCTGGAACCATTCCAGCATCACTACCCCACCAGCATCCTACTGATTCCTCGGATGTGCTGAAGGGCATACTACTGATCCCTCGGAGATACCATCACTACGCCTGTTTCAGTGGAGGTGCATTCATCTGAGCGGTGAAGTACAAACAACGTTTTGAAATAGCTACTTAGGTTAGCTTGTCCACTTAGAAGTGCATCCCTGTTCCCTTTATAATCCTACCCTTAGCTCTTACTGTACTTCATCCCTATCATCTGCTTCCCATTTGCAAAATCTACGCACGCAGCATTTGTTTTCCGCATTCGCATGACAATCAAGTCCATAAATCGGCATAACGCAATTCACCTAATGGACGCAAAAAAAATAAAAAATGGGGCTGGCAGAATGGGTGAAACACATCCACCCAGGCTGTGCAAACGCAACACAATTCATCTATGCAACCCCTTCATCTACAAAATGATGGCATAACTCCATGCTAACGCACCTGCAGGAGAAAGCCTAATTGCTTATGCGTAAAGAAGATGTCCTTACTCATTTGAGTCTTCCCCGAACCTGTTTCCTCCTGTACCATCCTATATCCTACTTTCTCCATCTTTGCTCTTCTATGTTGACAGGGTGACACTTGAGTAGCCATTGATGAACGTTGTTAGTGCTTTTGCCTCTCCGGTGTTTTGTATTCTTTGTCAACGTCTTTCGGGCAAGCCCTCTAACCGTCAACAAAGAGGGGCCATTGAAACACCGTGAAAATTGTGAGTCGGCCTCAGGCGAAGATTCGCGATTTAGACAAAAGTACATGACAGAATTCTAGAAAAAAGAACAAGGCGGGGCAAGGCAAAGAGGCTCGCGGCATCAAGACTTTGGTTTCCTTTCACAGATTTCTTATCTTACTATGTTTTCTGTCTTTATGCTATAGTACGCAATGTAGCGTAATGACGCTCAGCGTAACATAGTCTGACATTAGAAGGTGGTTTACTTCAGCAGATTTGGCAAAGCCTAAGGCCTAAGCAGTGTAGTATGTGACCTCTCATGTATTCTGCTAAGTCTTTTGTCCAAGGGTAGATTTACGCTCTATTACGCAAGGCAGCGTAACGAGCTTTGGAAATGTCAAAAAAGGATCCAAAGGAAGCGCAACAGGTCAAGTTACGCTCATTACGCAACGTAGCGTACGTAGCGTAACCCATCGCCAAGTTAACCATTGTTTACGCTTCACTACGCTTGGCAGCGTGAACCAGCGTAAAGCAGCTTGAGTCCCTTGCTTGTGTGCTTTATCACGCTCTCACACGCGACGCAATGCGTACAAGCATAATGTAGCCCAAAATCAACTGAGACATGCCCAATCCACATTTGTCATCCATACACAGAATACGCAGATGCGCGTATTGTGCGTAGTCACGAATTTCAATACAAGGACAGTCAAGTCAACGATCTTCTGAAGGGTTTGAAACATGTGTCATCACAGCCGTGCCTTCTCCACGTATTTTCAAACCTATAAATATCTCAGTTGGCGAAAACAAAAAGGGAACACTGAGACAGAGAGAGAGGGCAGCATTTCTCTGGCAATCATTTGGCAGCACTATCTTTCCACAGAGACAGGAGACATTTTGCTCGGGCATTGGTAGCAGGAGCGATTACCTCTTTGGCGAAGACACAACTTTCTCCATTGGTGATCGTCGGCAGTTTCGAGCAAAGACTACTTAAGGCAAAAAGAGCAGATCAGAGATCAAGAGATCATCTGGTGTGGTTTGTGAGTTTCTATTGGTCAGAAGCAGTTGATCAATAGACGTCAGAACTTGACCTTCCTTGCATCCCATCTCTGGCCTACGAGGTAGATCGGACTCCATTCTGTATTTCTGCTTAGACAGTTTTCCTTGTTATTTTGTGTCTGCTTCACACAAGGCAATCGGGGTCTCCACAGTGTAACGTGATATACAAAATATTCATTTTTTCGGGTCAAAGCCATAGATCTTGAAATCATGCGTTTCTCTCGTGTCTGATTCTTTTTACCGTGTTAGCGTTATCATCGTTATAATTCATCTGCATTGTTTTTCTCTCATTTTGCGACCCGTCGAATCAAATTGTTCCACGCAACATCCATAATCTCCATCGGTTTACTGATTTAGTAAGTCCCTGTCTGATCGACAAGACCATTCAGGGCACTACGGATTCATTTTCTTTTCCAGCACAGCCCTCGCACGGATCCGTGGTTAAGACTGTATACATGGATTTTGTTTGGTATTCCAGCTACCAACATTTTCCGTCGTTACATCTGAGATGAGAGCATGTGGCACTCCAAACCTATTCACGATTTGCTGTTGAACAAACTGTACTGCTATGTTTGAGGAACAGTCAGTGATTGCTATCGCCTCCGCCCACTTAGTGTAGTAGTCTACAGTGACGATGATGTACGCCTTTCTGTTGGACATGGGTGGGATGGGACCCATGGAGTCGATGCCCCAAATATCGAAGGGTTCCAATGGTTGGATCCATTGTTGAGGTCCCTCCATTCGTGCGGTCATTCCCCCATATCTCTAACATTGTTCACAGGAGTGGGCGAACCATTGTGCATATCTAAAGAGTGTAGGCCAGTAATATCTTACAAGCAGGATCTTAATGGTTGTGCATCATCTAGCATAGTGGCCCCCATAAGGGCCCTCATGGACATCTTGAAGGACACGTAGTGTATCTTCATTAAGGATGCACCATCGAACCAAGCTGTCCACACACACCTTATAAAGGTGTCTATTGATTTCCATGAAGTGCTTGGCCTTGTGGAGAAATTGTTGTTTCTACCAATGATCCCACTCCTTTGGTAATTCTTGGGTTGTGAGATAGGTGAGGATGTGGCCAAACCAAGGTGATTCTTTGGGCATCTGCTTATCAATTGCTCCAATGAAGAGGAGTTCATCTAGAAATTGGTATGAGAGTGGCTCCTCCTCTTTTACGTTGTCCCATTGTAACCGAGATAAGTGGTTAGCAACCACATTCTCAGTTCCATTCCTATCTACCATAGTAAGGTCAAATTCTTGAAGGATCACAAGCTACCGTATGATACAAGGGCTCACCATTGGTTTGTTCATTAGGAACCGGATGGCACTGTGGTTAGTGTGTACGAACACCTTGTACTTGAGCACATAGTGTCAAAATTTTTCCAAGGCAAACACCACTGCCATTAATTCCTTTTCGATGGTGGTGTAGTTTATCTAAGCACCCACAATGTTGCAGCTTGAATAGTGGATATAATATGGACATCTCTAGTTGTCCAACTGTGTAAGCACGGCTCCGAATGCATAGTTAGATGCATCCATCATGATATGGAAAGGTCTAGACCAGCTAGTTGCCCATAGAATTGGAGTTTCTACGAGTTTCTATTTAAGAGTTTGGAATGTCGATTTACATTCCCTAGTCTAGATAAACGGAGTGTCTTTCTTTGTGAGTTCCACCAACGGCTTGGCGATCTTCAAGAAATTATCGATGAAGCGTCTATAATAAGTAGTGTGGCCAAGGAATGACCGAACATCTTTTACAGTTCTTGGTTGATTGGTGATTCCTTGGATGGTCCTGATTTTTTTAGGATCTACACTAATCCTTGCTTGTGAAATGTAGTGCCCCAGAACAATGCCCTCTTGGATCATTAAGTGTCTCTTTTGCTAGTTGAGCCGTAGATTAGTTTCCACACATCTTTTTAGAACTTGCTCAAGGTGGTCCAAGGCTTGTTCAAATGTTGCTCCATAGGTAGAGAAGTCATCCATGAAGACTTCTACCCCATTACCTATTTGTTGCTGAAAGATGCTGAGGACAAGGTGTTCGAAAGTTGCAAGCACATTGCATAGGCCAAAGGACATCTTCTTATATGCGAAAGTCCCCAAGGGACTTGTAATGTTGTCTTGGCCTAGTCTTCGGGTGTGATTTGGAGTTGGTTATAGCCATTATAACTATCCAAAAAGCTATAGTAACAATGCCCTGCAATGGCATCCAACACTTGGTCCATAAATGGGAGTGGAAAGTGATCCTTCAAGGTAGCCATGTTTAGTAGTCAAAAATCTGTACAAACCCTTTATTTGCCACCCTTCTATGGCACAATAACGAGTGGGCTAACCCATTTGCTATCTGCAATGGAATAGATAAACCTTTCTTTCAACAATTGCTCAATTTCATCCTTGACTACTTGCTTCAGTTTGGGCTTCAACTGCCTTTGTGGTTGTCATCGTGGCTTCATGGAGGGGTCGATATAAATCTGATGTTGCCATACCCTAGGATCAACTCCTGTTAATTCAAGGTATGACCATGCAAAAGCAACCTCCCATTTGTTCACCATCTCTAGCAATTTCTTCTTCTATTCAGGAGCAAGAGTGGCATTGATAATTATCAGCTTACCATTCTGCAAAAATGCATATTCCAAATTGGTCGGTAAGGATTTGAGTTTCAAAGGCTCCTGTTTAAAACTTTCATGGATCTGTAGCTTTCCCAAATCATCACTATCATCAACAGTGAAGACTTGTTGATGGACCTTTCCCAATTCATCTATGCTCTCTATATAGGCACATACAAGCCCCTCAGATGGTTCCATGCATAAAGTGCTGCTATTAGAGTTAGCGGTTGACCACTGGGTGCCTTCTTGCATCATGGCTACTACGTACAGGCACTATTGAACTTGTGATTCTTTGGCACACCGACTACAGGCTTGAATAGATATTCACTTAGCGGACCATAATTGTTGCACACAGTTGCACCTAGAGTCAATGTACATGATGAATGGGACACGCTTCTTCTCGATCTTTCCAAAAGGATTTTCTTTTGAAATTTTAAGGGAAAGATCTCAGAGTTCTAATCATGCATCCAACGTGCTAAGCCAGGCTCTTCCCATTATGATTGGAAAATTTCCCTTGCAATTCTCAACAGGAATGACTAGGAAGTCAATAGGATAGGACCACCCACAAACGGTGGTCACAATATTTTCCACCAATCATAACGGAACAGTAATGGATTGGTCTGCTAGCTCAAGATGAATGTTGCTTTTCTTCAACGGGGGTAGGTTCCAAGTCTTGTACATGTCATGTGAAATCAAGTTGACGCCTGACCCCGAATCCAAAAGAGTTTTACATGGATTATTTCCTGCTACTTAAAGATAGATAAGGGGACTTCCTAGATTAGTCAATTTCTGAGGAAGATGGCCTGCCTTTATTCAGTCCATCACAGCGCATGTGAGCATGATGATTTGTACCTTAGGAGGTGTTTGGTTTAAAGGCTGCTGGAAGGGTTGAATGGTGGAGGTGATTGGAGGTTTAGAGGCACTAGCCACAGGTGCGTGTGAGGGCATGTTTAGGTTATTAAGCTAGAAAAAGGGATGTTTCAATGGTTTCACTTTTAATCCACTTGGTTGAAAAGTCAGTTGTAAGTTGACAGCATTCGTAGCGTTACGTTGTTATGGCTGTGGTGGTATTTCTCCCTGCATAGGTGGAGCAGGAGGTAGCTGAGTGGGGGGTTGATGCATAGGGATGGCAGGAGAAGGTGATGGAGGATAGTAGAGATGTGGGTTCTCCCCCCTAGGTGATGGAGACTATGTTCGGAAGTATTCTAGGTGGTAGTAATTATTTTGAAAGGTCGTGTGACTAGAAGAGGCCCGCAGGGAGACTAGTTGCTAAACATAGTAGCCATAAAGATCTAGCTACCGATAAGGGTACTGCTGCCTTGGAGGTGGCATCCCCCACAATTTTGGATGCTGCCATTGCTAGAAATATTTGTAAGGTTGTGGAAGTGCTCCACTTGGATAATAACCGTGTTGCTGGTGGAACTACTTAGGATTGCCTTGTGGGTAAGGAAATCTTTGGGATGTTTGCCTCTTTGCCAAGCAAGGATTCAATGCATACACCCTAGACTCTTGTAGATGTGACACCACTGGACAACACCCCTTAGGATGTTCATATTGGCATATGTCACACCCATTATCATCTTCTGTATCAGAGTCTACAACCAGTTCTGCTACAACAACTTTGCTCTTACCTTTATGGTAGGCATGTTCAGCTTCCTTTCTCTTATGTCAATCGTGATCATTACTTTGCTCTTTGCACTCCTATGTGATTTTTAGAATACTTTGAAATTTTTCATCCAAAGAGTCCCACATCTTATTAACCTTGGCCGATATTTTAGAAGGAAATTTTTGTAGGGGAAAGGTTTTACAGTTCACTGCTGCATCTAGTGATGATTCTTCCTGATTTGCACAAAATCGGACTTCCCTCTTTTGGATGAAAGGGTCCTGATTACACTCTTCTACACTTTCCTTTTTTCTTAGTTCACCCTCTTCTTTAGCCACCTATTCAATTAAGCGCTATAGTTGATGAGCCCTTAGCTCTGATAATCATCCTTGGGCGTAAACGCCAAGGGTCTTTCTTATTTCAAAGCAGAGCCCATCTATGATATGGTGGAGCTATTCATGCTGAGAGTAGCCATGACCAGGGCATCGATGTAACAATGAGTAGTATCTGCTCATGGCTACATCCAAGGGTTCATGACCATCCTATTTCCACCCTTGGATTTGTCGTCTCAGGTTAGCCACTCTGGAGTAGGTTTGATACTTATCATTGAAAGTTTCTAGCATCGTACTTCATCTCCTGATTGATTCCGGCTCCAAAGACTGGTACCAGCTTTTCGCTTCTTTGATAAGTGTGTGGGGGAACAACTTAAGTTTCTGCCAATTATTATTGATGTTTTATAGGATGCAAGCATCATGAAACGCTTGCAAATGAGTCTTTGGATTGCATGAAACGCATATGCACCCAAGATTATCCTTCAAATGAAACAATATGCACTATCCTAGGTCTGTTCCAACGAAGTGAATGATAATCTTGTTAAGACTAAATAGCGCATGTAAGACTAACAGTTCCCAAAAATGGTGACAATGATGAATGACGAGGTACCCCTACGTCCAACCATACGAATCGCAAACGTTCACACGTGACTTGGTCGAATTCCATAGACTGTGAGCACTTGCATGCACCAAACTCTAGCCAGCAAAACCTTATGTTAAAACAATCATTATCTTCCCAACCTCACTTATGATGTTCTAATGCGATGGTTAAGTGAAATTAAGGCAAATGATTTTTATTCATTTTCTTTATATCTTCTAAGATCTAATTCTTGAAATGTAAGAAATGGAATGCTGTGTAATCTATAATTGTTCTACTCTATCTCTTAACTCTTCCTAGCATAAGCAACCAATCCCATCTTCCATACACATCCTGAGCATCCCCTAACCACTGCTAGGTTACCAGATGTGAAGCATCACTGGGTTGCCAAGTGTTGGGTTTATGTTCGAGATAGTTGTACTTATGGTTCTTACCAAATATAAAAGAGCAATAACTATAAAGTGATAACAATGAAGACTTAAGAAATTATTAAAGCATTGGAATATTAAACTATTTAAATGCTTAAATAATTAAATCCAAATGCTGCAAGGAATGCTTAAAAATCTCATCTTTATTGCTAGTCATGCCAATGGGCTCAAGTACATTAGCACTCGAATAAAGAGCCATACACCTTTCTCACACATGCTGCAGGCACTTGGAAAATATTCTAACTCTTACCCGAATAAACTAAAAGAGTTTTACTATGACTACTCCAAAATATGCCTAAGTGTGGTGGGTGCATGCTTATTTATAGCTAAAGAAAAAATCTACGTAAACGAGGCCATGTTAACGCATGGACAGATGCATCGACGAGGTCACATCAACGTGGCCGCGTCGACGGGGCACCGTCAATGCAGCCTAGTCGACGTATTGACTGAACACTTCATCAACATCTATTTAAGACATGTTCAAGATGTTGTAAGGTTTCATCATAAGTATCCCCATAAACTGAAAAATCATCCATAAAGACTTCAACATAGTCTTCTAACATATCCGAAAATATTGAGATCATGGGTCTTTGAAAAGTGGCTAGTGCATTACAAAGGCCAAAAGGCATTTGTCTATAAGCAAAAGTTCCATAAGGACATGTAAAGGTTGTTTTATGTTGGTTTTCAGGGGCAATAGCTACCTAATTGTAACCACTAAATCCATCCAAAAAATAGTAGTATTCATGTCCTTCTAGTTTTTCTAAAATTTGATCTATGTATGGTAATGGAAAATGGTATTTTTTTGTGTTTTGGTTCAATATTCTATAGTCTACACAAACCCTCCATTTTCCATATTTTTTTGGTACTACAGTAATGGGGCTTACCCATTCACTATCTACTATTGGATAAATGATTTCTTCTTTCCAAAGTTTTGAAATTTCATCCTTAACTATTTGTTTTAAGGTTGGATTAATTCGTCTTGGGGGAATTCTTACTAGTTTGACATTATCTTCTAAATAGATATGATGTTGGCAAATGTTGGGTGAGGTTCCTTGATGAAGGTCCTCATAGCTCCATGCAAATGCCTCAGATTTTCTACACAAGATTTCTAATAGTTTATTTTCTTGCTCATTGGTAAGTTGGGAGTTTATTATTAATGGCTTATTTTGGTCTAGAAAAGTATACTTAAGTGTATTAGGTAATTCTTTAAGATCCAAGGAATCTTTATGTGTAGGTTGAATTATTTCTCCAATATTTCTAGACCCTAAATTGAGAATTTGGTCAAGGAAATCTCGTTGTTCCTTAGGTGAGGGGTCTAAAGGTCCTTCCTCAAAATTATTTAACAATAAGGTTTCCCTATCTTGTGCCATTATTGAAGTGGGTAGAGTGTAGAGCATTCTTACTTCCTTCAAGTCTGTATTTAAACAATCTTCTTTTACCTTATCATATATATTTAGTATAAAAGTGAGATTTGCAAATGAGAGTTGAAGTTGGCTAAATCAACAATTAATTACCGCATCAGCTATTGCTACCCAAGGTCTACCTAATATAATAGGGAAACAACTAGGATCTTTCACTTCTAGGACAACAAAATCAATTGGATATTTTTCCTCTTCTACCTCTATTATTAAGTCTTTTATAATTCCTATGGGTTTTACACTTGAACCATCAACCAATGATATTGTCATGTTTACTCTTCTTATATCCTCTATATCTAGTGATCTAGCCATTTCAAGAGGCATAATATTAATACTAGCTCCTAAATCCAATAGGGCATTCCTAATTTCTTGTCCATCTATCTTGATTGGAATGGTAGGAACTCCTGGATCTTGGTATTTGGGAATTTCATGTTATTGTATAAGTTGAGAAAGGTTATCAACTAAATAAACTTGTTTAGGAATTTTTTCTTTTCTTCTCCTAGTGCATAATTCCCTTAAGTATTTGTCATAGAGTGGTGTATCTTTTACTGCTTGTTGTAAAGGAATATGTAAGTATAATTCACTAAACATTTTTTCAAGATGGGCTTTGGTTTTGAATTTTTCTTGTAATTGTTTAGGAAAAGGAGGTAAAATTGGTTGTCTATAGAGTAATGGTTATTCTTTTTCCCTAGTTGGTTGATTTTTCTAATTAACTACTTGTGGTCCTGTTTTCTCTTGTGATCCTACCTCTTGGAATCTCACCTTTTTTTGGGGTTTAGGTTTAATTGTTTTTCCGCTCCTTGTAGTAATGGAATGTAATTGTTCTTTTCATTTTCTTTGAGATGTAGGATTATGTTCAGGTTGAGATGGTAATTTGTTTCTAGTTAAGTCTTGGAATCTTCTCCTAGTTTCACTCATAAATTGTCTACTTTCTTCTATAAAGGAATTGAGGCTTTGGGTGAGTTTATCTAATTGTTCATTAGTTGGATTCTTAAATGGCCTGAAATTATTTTGAGGATATTGTTGTGGGTAGAATGGTCGTTGAGGAAAGTTCATTGTTGGTTGGCTCTTAAATTGTTGAAAAGCCTTAGCCAACTTTTGCATTTGCTCTTGACAATAATACAAGGCTGGGCAAGTTGTTTGGTCATGTTGAGGACTTTCACAAATGTTGCATACTTCACTTTGAATTCCATGAGCTTGTTTTTTAATTAATCGTGTTAACTCATCGACTTTTCTATTTAATTGTTTTATTTGTTGAGTCATGCCTTACATAACATTGGGTTTTGGCCAACGTTTACTTTGGTCTACTAATGAATCTATAATTCTCCAACCATCTTTTGGTGTCACATTTAAAATATTTCCCTCACATGCAATGTCAACATTTTGCCTACAATAGAGTAGGAAACCTTATACAAAGATTTGGATTAATTGATGGGTTGGAAAGCCATGGTTTGGATTCTTTAAACATAACCCTTTAAATATATCAAATGTGCTTTCATAGTCCTCATCCTCATGTTGCATAAAACTCATTAATTGCTTTCTTAACGAGTATAGCCTATCATTAGAAAGAAATCTTTGTAGAAAAGCATTTTTAAACTCATCCCAAGAACTAATTTGTGTTCAAAGGGTTTGTAGCCAAAAATCAGCTTTATCTTTTAGGATTGATTTGAAAGAAATCATTTTAGTCCTATCCTCACTTTGAGGTGCTAACATAGCTGATGTTATTTTAAATTCTCTTATGTGAGTGACTGGATCTTCATCATTTGTCCCCTTAAAAATAGGTAATAGGTGAATATTTTTAACCTCTACATCTCTTCCTTGTGGGAAAACCAATGGGCCCTGAGGTATAATTGATGTTCTTTGATTTAATAATTCTCCAAGGGTTTATCTTGGGAATGGTTGATTAATTTGAACATTAGAACTTAAACTAACGAAAGAAAGAGGAATTGGTCCTAAAGAAAATGGAGGAGGTACATGATGTGAGGATGATCCCATAGTATAAGTTGAAGCTACTGTTGGAGTTACTACAAGACTTGGTAATGAGGTTACTATTGGTGGAGTTTGTATATTCAAAGTACTTATTGGTTGGGTGATACCTCCTATTGTGGTTACATAGGTTGACATTGAGATAGTATTTAGATTTTGAGATCCTACCCCCGTAGTTGAACTCATGGGATATGTTGGAATGTCAAATAGAGGGTTGGCAGTTATGGAAAAATTAAGCTGTATTTTCTTGTTGGGATTTTGTGTCTTGAGAGGGGAAGAATTATTAGATCTTGATTGTATTGGTTGTTCTTGGTTTTGGTTTTGATTAGCTTTCGTACGTTTATAAAGGCTAAGAGTGCTTCTATATGGTTGAATTCGTGTAGGTTTCCTTGGTTGCTTTGTTGATTTCATTTAACATGAACACTCTTTGTTGGCACATTCATGGACTACCATTCCTAAGAATTTACAAACTGATTTAATGGCTCTTACTATCACAGCTTTAATTACAACTTTTTAAATAGTTTCAGCTGGTTGTATGATAAGAGGAGTTGATTCCTGGGATTTTTCCTTTTATTTTTCTTTAAATAGGAAAAACAAGTAAAAAAAACCATTTCTTAAATTGCAAAAATAAAAGAAAAATAAAATGCATAAATAAAATTCATGAATAAGTAAATAAATAGAATAAAATAAAAATTAAAACTTACTGAACCCTTGATGATGATTAGCTTTGCCGACCTCCCTGGCAATGATGCTAAATTTGACAAGCCAGGAAAAATTTGATGTTGGATACCTTTAAAATTTATTTTTTCCTTATTTTAGAGATTGTCACCTCGTCTATGAGTGACCCGCAAGTCGCATCCCATGGAGGAATGGTTAAAAAGTTAAAGAAATCATCAAGATAATAAATGGATAGAATTGAATTCAATTAAATTCCACACATGCCTGTCACTCACAAGTAAAATTATAAACTTTTATCCTAACTTCTAATCACAAATTCAAGAATAAATATTTATAATTAAATCAAATTGAAATTATAAATAATAATTGAAGATCACAAAGGAGACTTGCCTAAATTGCAATTTTGCCTTGCTATCTCCACAATGCACCAATTTTGATGATGAATTACAAGAATTGTTGCAAAGCTCAACAAATCTTCAACAAAAATCTCAAGAACAATTAATTCCAATTTGATGTGGAATTCATTGGTATCAACTCCTCCTCACCTATTTGCTAAAGAAAAATGAATTTTCTTTTAATGTGTATGCACAATGCATTCTCCCCTCCCCCCTATAAAATGTGGGATGTATTATTTATACCCCACAATTTTTAAAATAAATTAATTAAAATTGGATTGATAAAGTGCCAATCCATAATAATAGGGGTAGTACTAAGTTGGGCATTCAAATGTCTTAAGTTAACATGGAAGCCACATCTTTCTCTACGCAATGCTTTCACACAGGCATTGTGCTTTCTTGGATATTTTGTAGAAAAAGCACTAGCCAACCTTGTTATTACAATTTGCCCAAAATGTTGAGTGGGTCATGTACTGTCCGAAATCGTCGACGTAAGGTTGGAAGGAAACGAATGCTAAAAGATCTCCGGAGAGATACAGATGACCCTGCCTTCGCGTGAGGGCATGCTAGAACAACGAAGGCAGAGTGCCTTGGATGGTCCACACGCAGATCAACCAAGGACTTCCTCAAGTGTATGCTATTGCCTGCGTTGGGGTTATCGTCATAAGCGTAAAATAGAGAAAATAATAGAGCCTAACGAAAATAATAGAGCGTAATGAACGTAACTAAGCGTAATGAATGTAGCAGGATGCAAATGTGAACAGAATGTACGTAGGAAGATGCAATGGAATGGAAAATGCAGAAAAATAAATCAAAATAAGACAACGGATGGAAAATAATGAACAATGTTGTATTACTCAATGAAATGTGCACCGGTCAAAACGTAGTTGCGTTGCAAGTCGGACGTCAAGCCCCGATGCGTGGTGTTTATAGGTGCTGGAATCACGTGCGTCTGGGCTTAGGATTGCTTGTTTTCTTGCTCCGAAGTTTTTCAAAACCCAACCCCTATTTATGTGTTTGAACCAGGTATTTATCTACTTGTCCTAGGCGTAGGAATGAATCAGATCAGCGGCTGCAAGATGCAACAAAAACGGATCACATGACAAGTGTACATGGGTAAACTATGTTCTAGACTGGGTGCACTGTATTTTACAACGCAAGCTAGCTTACGCCCATGGAAGCAATGTAAGGGCTTGACAAGCTCACATATGGTGAAGCTTATAATAAAAATTACAATGAATTTGCAATCAAGATTTGATTCTGGCTCACTTGGATCAATTGCTGGATCTTGCCTTGGCGTGTCCTGGCCGTGAGCGTGAGCTGCACGTGAGCTGGGCTTGACCTGGATGTGAGCGTGAGCTGGGCGTGAGCTGGGCGTGGGCGTGACGTAGGCGTGGGCGTGACTTGGGCGTGAGTAGTGAAAATAGTGTATTTTTGAGCCCAAAATCAGGATTCTCAGGGCTGGGGACCTTAGGAAACCATTAGTGGAGGTTATGGGGGATCCTTGTGCTTAATTTTGGCCTGTTTTGGCTCAGTTTCGGGGCTCCAAAAGTTGGTGACGCTGAGCCTTACGCTGTGCAACGTAAGAAAATGTAACCAAAGTGTATTTAGCGAAGTCCAAGTATTTTGAGCGCAAAACCTTTGATTCTAGACGCCGAAAGCTAGTGCAGTTGCCTGTGGGTCCTAGGGGAACCTTGCCTGTTGAATCATGAACCATTGGGAGCTGTTTCAGAGGCGTCCAAGTTTGGTCATGCTGTACTCATGCTTGGGCAACTGGATGACTTAACTTGGATCGTCTGAAAGTGCTAGGCCAAAATTTTGTGGTGTTTCATTAGCCCCTCTTTTTTGACGTCTGGAGGAATCTATCTGAGAGGCGTCAACAAATAAGTACAAAACACCACGAGCAACCGGGTATCAAGCATTGTCCGTCGACACTTGGCCAGATGTCATCGCACCATGTTCAGAAGTACATGGGATCGGGAAATGAGGTTTTGAGATGTATAAGGAGAAGGTGTGTTACTGTGAGATTGGGGATTGATGAAGGGATGATTTTATTTAACTGTGGGAAGAGGAATGCTCTTGTGTGGACACTTCATGTTGGTCCTTGTCAATAGCCAGTATTTAGCAAACTTGGGACCAAGGCATGGGATGTGCGTCCTTTGGAGGAACGAGACTCTTGTATCCTGTTTAAGAGAACTCGTTGTCACAACCAAAGCCACGCGATGCGATGCAACATAATTGTTTGAGACACGAATGTTTTCATCCAAGATAAGTACCTTCCCGCCTGGGGCTTATATGGGAAGTGTCAATGGGTCTTGTGATGGATTTTGCTCTTTGAGTTTTTCTTTATTCTCTTTTTTTTTATCTTTGGAAAGAGCTTGCTGTCAGTTTTGTACTCGTGTTTGTGTCATGTGCTATGCATCGTTTTGTGTTACCACTGGTTGGAGAGTTATAGTGAGCAACAACACGTCCAGAATTTTGGGGATGAATTGGATGTATCAAGGGGTGTAACTGAACAGAGTAGAGAGAACGTGTTAGGGAGTAAGCGATGTTTGAGGAACTAGAAATGTACTTGTGAACGGTTTGATTAACCTGGTTACATGCATCAGGAACAATGTGGTATCTTGTCGTCGTGATGAAGTGCATTCGTGTACGAACACCTCTGGGTGTCATCCTGCAAACACAACTCCAAGAAGACAAGAAAACCACAAGTGAATGAGTTAGCTTAACACTTTAAACATGGATGCAACCGATGGGATGGAACACCACGTGCAACCGCAGGCAAACAAGATTGAGCAACAGCGATATTGTCAGAGTCCATGTGATGAATTCATTGAGCAGGTTGATGATGACATGCTGTTTGATTTCAGCTACAAATTGGTAGGCTAGTGAAGAATTTGCCAGTTTATAGTCTTGGCAAACTCTTGTGGATTAGTTTTACATCATAACCCGTTGGATGTTGCCAGTTTAGCGTCGTAGCAGACAATGCCATGCTAGTTTATAGTCGTGGCGGACTATGAAGAGGCTAGCCAGTTTATAGTCTTAGTGGACTCTAGTGAATGAATGTGAAAGTTTAGTGTCATGTCAAACAGAGCTCTATGATGTCGGTTTACCATCATGACGCCAAGATGTTCTATGGTGCTAGTTTTAAGTCGTAGCTCCAGGACTGTTCTGTGGTATCAGTTTTAGGTCATGATGCCAGGACCGTGTGTGGTACTAGTTTTAAGTCATAGCTCAAGGACCATTCTGTGGTATCGATTTTAGGTCGTGATGCCAGGACCATTACGTACCTTGGGATCATTAGACGTAGAATGGTTTCAGGTACATGTGATTAGTAGGATTGGCCAATTCGTTTCCATCCATGTCGGTGATGCCCCATTGTCATAGGCTTTAGTGACTAAGTCAGGTCCTTCCCAATTGGCTGAGAATTTATCTGAGTGTTCGCGGACTGCCTTGGGAACTAGGTCACCTTCCTTGATCGGCCGCTTATGTGAATCATGTTGATGATGTCATTGTTGCTGTCTCTGGTACCATTCGATTTGATCAAGTGCTCGTACCCTTTCTTCCTCCACTGAGTCAAGATCAGCGATGCGCAATTCGTTGTTCTGGCTTTCATCGAGGAGACTAGAGAGTGTTATCCGCAGCGAGGGAACCTGTAACTCCAAAGTCAAGACAGCTTCAAATCCGTATACTAGGCTATATGGGGTTTTACCTATGGACGTTCGGTGCGTTGTTCGGTATGCCCATAGTGCATAGATTAATTGCTTGTGCCATCGTCTCTTACTTTGATTTAGCATTTTCTTGAGCACCATGATGATCGTTTTATTCGTAGATTCCGCTTGGCCATTGCTCTACGGGTAATAAGGTGATGAAAACAAGTGTTTAATACCTAGGTTTTCATAAAAGCTTTTAGTTTCCATACTACTAAACTGTGGCCCATTATTAGTGACTATGGTCATTGGGATACCAAAGCGGGTTATGATGTTTTCCAATATGAAGTTGCAGACACGTTTAGACATGGTTTTCCTAAGGGGAATAGCTTCTACCCATTTTGTGAAGTATTCAGTCGCAGTGATGATGAAGCTATGTCCTGCTAAAGATGGTGGTGTTATAGGACCAATGCTGTCTAATCCCCATTTTGGAATGGCCATGTGATTTGCACAGTATGCAACTCATTAGGTGGTACGTGTATCAGGTTACCGTGTCTTTGGCAAATATTGCATTTCTAGATCCTGGAGAAGCAATCATACTCCATGTGTGACCAGTAATAGCCTAAACGTTTAATTTTCGTTGCCATTGCCTTGGGTGCTATATGCCCTCCGCACAGTCCTTCATGAACCTGTTCTACGATTTTTTGGTCGTCGATGCTACTGACACATGTTAACAAGATGCCTTCACAGGACTTGCGACACAAGGTGTCCACTATCAATGCATATTTCCTAGAGCGTTTTCCCACTGCATCCTTTTGAGTATTCGTCAGATGTTGTGGTGGTTCGCCTCATAGAAGGTACTCTTTTATGTCGTCGTACCACTCTATTGTTTGTGTAGTGCTGACGGACACTATGGGTATTTCATCAAGGGCGTTGGTCACGGGTTTGGCACAATTTGTTATGGAACTAGGCAACGCATGGAGCATCTCAGGTGTCATGTTCAAGGCTAGTGTGGCGAGTGCATCGACAATGGTATTTCCGTTCCTAGGAATATGTTGCACGTCTACGTTGATCAGTCGTTTTAACAAGTGTTTAGTCAGGTCATAGTATGGTTGCAAATGCGGAGCTTTGCATGTGTAGATCCATGTGATTTGATTGATTACCAACTGTGAGTCACCTCGAACTACAAGACGTGTGATTCTTGAAGTTAGTGTCGCTATCAAACCTCTAAGAAGACCTTCGTACTCTGCCACATTGTTGGTGCAAGGGAAGTTTAATCAGTAGGCAAAGGGGTGAATTTCTTTCGAGGGATATGTTATGATGGCTGCAGCACTTCCCCCTTGGGAGGTGGATGCTCCGTCGAAGTACAAAATGGCATCATAATTATCGGGCACTATGTCTATGTTGTTAATTTCTTTGTCAAGGAATTCAAGGTTGATTGTCGCTTGATCTTGTGTAGGTGATGCGGTCAGCTGATTGGCTATTGCTTGACCCTTAGTAGAGGATTGAGCGACATAATGTAGGTCAAACTCTGTAATCATCACCTTCCATCTAGTTAACCTACTTGATTCATAGATGTTATTGGTGATGGCTTGAAGCACGTTATCTTTGCAAATGATATTGACTTGGTTGTGGAAGAGGTAATGCCGCCACTTTTTCAAGGAAAAGACAAGGGCGAAGAATGATCTTTCCACGTCATTGTATCATTGTTCGTGGGCAACCAAGGCGTGGCTTAAATAGTAAACGGGAATCTCGGTTCCATCTTCTCATTTTTGGTAAAGCATTGATGCAATAGATGTATTGGATGTTGCAAGGTAGATGTAAAAAGACTTATCGCTTTGTGGGGGATGAACTGTTGGCAGTTGAGCCAATTCCATCTTTATGCTTTCAAAGGCTTCTTGGCATTGTTGAGTCCATTGGAAATGGACGTTCTTTCGTAGCAAGTGCTGCATGGGTTTCAGCTTATCTGTTAGTTTCGTGATAAAGCGTCTGATGAATTGCAGTCTACCTTGCAAACCACGTAATTTGGTAAGGTTCCTAGGTGGTTGCATGTTGGTTATTGCTTTAACCTTATTGGGGTCTACTCGTATTCCTGTTTCGGAGACTATGAAGCTAAGCATTTTTCCCATCTTAACCCCAAAGACGCATTTCTTTAGGTTAAGCCTAAGGTCATACTTGAGACAACGTTTGAGTACCAAATCTAAATGCTTTGCATGTTCTTCGGTTGTTTTGGACTTAACCGCGATGTCGTCTACATAATCATTGAGCGAATCAAGCATATGTGGCACTCGTGATTTTGAGACCGAATGACATCATTGTATAACAGAACGTGCCCTAAGGTGTCATGAAGGTCGTCCTGAGTTGGTGTTCTGGGTTAATCCTAATTTGGTTGTATCCCGAGAATCTGTCCATAAAGGATAATAATGCATGCCCAGCGGTTGAGTTAACGAGTTGGTCAATACTGGGTAGCGGGAAGTCATCCTTTATAGTGGCTACATTGAGGTCACGGAAGTCAATACATATGCGATTGCTGCCGTTCTTCTTAGGGACTACAACAATGTTGGATACCCAATCGGCATAATCAACAGCCCGGATGAAACCGGCTTGATAGAGCTTCGTGATTTCATTACGAATTGCCAACGCTACCTCAGGCCTAACCTTTCGTGCTTTTTACTTTACTAGTCTAAGTTTTTCATCGAGGATGATGTTATGCTGGATGATGCGAGGGTCCAACCCTAGCATATCAGTATACGACCAAGCAAATGTTTTGATATTATTCTTTAGCACTTGTGTAATGTCATTGGAAATTTGCGGATCTAATAGAGTACTTAGTTTTAATGTTTTAACCTCACCACTAAACATGGTGATGGGGATTTCAACGATGGGGTCCTCAGTGATGGTGTCTGCTTCTAAGTCCAAAGTTTTAGTCATATCTCTTAGGTAGTCTGGTGTTCCTTGAGTGGATGCCACAAAATTATCATAAATTGATGATGAATCTAGATCAATGGATTCTATAATGACTTCTCGTTGAATGGCCCCATGTGATCCATTGATAGACAACGTTGAAAAGAGGTTCTTGCTGTCCATATACTTGTTCCTGCCAATTTAAACAACATTTTCTCGGTGAGGAAGGTTTAAGTGTAGATGAGTTTCACATGATTAGTCTAACAAAATTATGGAATGTAATGGCAGTTTAAAGCCATCCCGGGCCGTAGTGTGGCAATTTAAGGTCGTACTGGGCCAATAATGTGGCAGTTTAAGGCCGTATTGGGCCATCTGCCAGTCATGTTCTAAGTATTATGATTTTTGTGATTGTCGAAGTTTTTTTTCTTCTTTTTTTTTGGATTTTCCCTCCTTTTTTTTTGCATGGGTTATTTTGCAAAACTTAATGAATATGCATGAGAAGAACGAAAAGAAGTAGTTACTCCGGGAGCACAAGAATAAAGTGAAAATAGAGTGAAATAAAATAAATAAGAGGATGAGATAAAAGAAGAGGCACCATGTGGCAACAAGATGAGATGAAGTGACATCAAGTGACTGTGAGTAACTGATGCAGCGTGAGCAACCAGAAACCCCACAGCGTGAGTAAAGAGCAGAAGCAGTGTAAGTGACAAGGCAGGATAGCGTGAATTACTTTGATGTGAGTAACTTGTCCTAGTAACTTACGTTGGACGACGTGAGTAACTTGATTGCAATGTGAGTGGCCCTAAAACTGCAACGCTTTAATGGAGTTTTGTGGCAGTCTTGATATGGTTTCGGTTATGTTTTGATGCGTTTTGGTTTCGTTTTGAATTTGGGGCTACTGCCTTGATTTCTGTTGCTAATTCTGGGCTAGCGTGAGCAACAAGAGGCATGCCCATAGACCATGTGAGTTGTAGGGACTGCCATGTTTCCAGCATTGTTGGCTGTGTTTTGGGTTGGGAGGACCAACGTTAGTTGCAGGTAACTGTTTTTTTTATTTCAAATTTTTTTTTTTGTGCATTTTTAATCACGATTTTGCTGTATTTTTGCCCGAGCGTAAGCGTATGTTGTGGGAATGCATTTTGGTTTCATTTTGAATTTAGGGCTACTATCTAGATTCCTGTTGCTAATTTTGGGCTAGCGTGAGCAACAAGAGACATGCCCATAGGCTATGTGAGTTGCAGGACTGCCATATTTTGCTAATTTTGGGCTAGCGTGAGCAACAAGAGACATGCCCATAGGCTATGTGAGTTGCAGGACTGCCATATTTTGCTAATTTTGGGCTAGCGTGAGCAACAAGAGACATGCCCATAGGCTATGTGAGTTGCAGGACTGCCATATTTCAAGCATTGTTGGCTGTGTTTTGGGTTGGGAGGACCAACGTTAGTTACAGGTTGGGAGGACCAACGTTAGTTACAGCAGGGTATTTCACTGCATTTCATACGTGAGTTGCAAGAACTGCAATTTTTTTTATTTCAATTTTTTTTATTTTATTTTTTTGTGCATTTTTAATCGCGATTTTGCTGTATTTTTGCCCAGGCGTTGTGGGAACTGTATTTTTTTTCTTTTGGTACATTTTTGCAAACTTTTGCTTGGCAGTGTGAATCGCCTTAGCGTGAGTTACTTGCCCTAGGTAGCGTGAGTAAGCCGCCCTGTCTTGGCAGCATGAGTTAGCTGCAATGGCAGTGTGAGTAACATGAATAATTCTTTTAGCCAACATCGACTTTGTTGATCCGCTACCAATAACCGACACTTGTGCTAAAATTTTATGAGTGTTTATGGGTTATCCTATGAATTGACGCTCTAAGGTTGAAATGCAAAGTCTTGTATTCCGACACCAAATCGCTGCTATAACCAATATTATTCAAGGTATTGTAGCGTGAGTCAGCCGCCATTTCGCAACGTGAGTCAGCCGCCACAGCATGAGTTAGCCGCCGTTTTGCAGGTTGAGTCAGCTGCCACAGCGTGAGTCAGCCGCCGTTTTGCAGCGTGAGCTACCGACCGTCTGCAGTGTGAGTCTGAGTCTTGGGCGGGGCGTGCAAGGAAAACGTTGCATTGGTATGGATTCGCCTGTCTTTAGGAGCTTCAAAGTAATTAACAGGGAGTCATCTCCTCATTACGGGTTCCTGGTGTATGGAATAGCGTAACCACCCTGTTCCTGCAGGAAGAAATTAATCTCATTTTATTACAATCCAACAGGGCTTCCGCCCAAAACCCAACTTTGTCACTTTGCGGCAAAAATTTTGAAGTTACGTGTAAAATTTCAGTGACCACGGATTATCTGGTTCATTTAATCATACCCTCGCAAAGATGTAAAGCGAATCACTTTGTTTATTTAATCGCACTTTTCCCTTTCAGTTTTTTGTAGAAACGTGAGTAAATCCCCGAATAATTCCAGAATCCATCCCAACCCTGTGATTACATGACCCCCAGTGTGAGGGTTTGGCGAGGTAAGCGTACAACGTAGGGCAACCACGATTGGGGATAAATTCACGATTTTCGGGGGACATTAGCGAGCACGCTTTTTACTTTTCATGGGTCCAAAAATTCGCTCGGCATGCCACCTCTCCGATACGCTGTCAAATATCAAAGAGACCTATGGAGGTGCCGATTTACCTTTCTGCTCAAAGCGCATCAAGCCTTTCAGTGGGGAGATTCTAATAAACACTTTTCCCGTATTGTCTCTTAAAGAGGCCTCCTTCTCCCAGCGTGAGGGTTATGTGATTTGTATTGCTTATTTCGGACGTTCCATCACACAACCGTCGGAAACAGAACGGAGTAAAAACAACAAAAAAAACTGGATGAGATACGTGGGTCCAAAAGTTAGTACAGATGTTTATTTTAGATATATATATATATATGAGTCAAGAACATGATAGCAGATGGATGCTTATTCAATTATTATTTTAATAAACAAAAAAAAATCTGTTTGCTTATAAAGCACAAATCCCACCAGCGCATGGCCAATGGCCATATGCAAGCTCACGGTTTTTCTGTTTTTACTTTCCCCTTCATCATGACTAGTGCCGATTTTTCAGAAAGTTTTCCAACATTGTAGGTGAGGTGAGTTTGGGGACCAAGCCCCTCCCTAATGCATTTTATAAAATATTTGTGGGGCCCCCAGTGCTAATTTAGATGCCCATGGTAACTTTTTTTTTTGTTATTTTTTCAGTTAATGCTCTCTTTTTTTTCTTTTTACGAATTAGTTATTTTATTATTTATTTATTTATTATTATTATTTTGTTTTTTGAAGGGACATGATGGTGATGATGGTGGCCCCAGTGGAGTGGGACCCGATGATGAGGAGGAGTTTGGGGATCAAGCCCCTCCTAGCGTTGATGTTTAGTTTAACTTGTCATTGTTGTTAGCTTAGTTATGTTTTTTCTTTTTTTAAAAAAAAATTTGTGGATTGTATGAGAGAAAATATGTGATACAATGTATTTTAAATTACACCCTATGTATTTTAAATTGATTTATTTGTATATTTATGAACATGGGTGCAGTGGTGACTTCTCCCATTTTTTCATCTATTTTAATGTTTTTGGGATGAAAGCCTAGTGATGCGGAACCTGATCTTTGTTGTGGAGACATTACTGCATGAATTGATGGTTCACTGGCAGGTAGGTCTTCACTAACCTGGATCGAAGTGAGCATTCATACCAAGGCTTCACGGTGCACCTGAAAAGTCATCACTAGATCATACAAACTTAAGGATGTATTTTTTTGTTTTAGCGCCTGTGTGACCTAAGTTAGGGCACTGGCTAAGTCTTTACTGTTCGGTATGTTCGTTGAGACTTGGTCCATTGGACCCAACAGCTGTATCTCTTGTGGAGTGGTTTTCACGTGGTTTAACGTAACGATTGGGTTTGCCGTATCTGGCATTCCCGATGTTTTGCTTTTGTGACTTGTGCTCGGCTCGTCGATTGTCGAAGCCATAGGTACAACGTTTAAGGGAGTGGGTTTCGGTGGCCCCAATTCAAGACTTCGACGTTCCTCTTCCAACTGTTCCTTGGTAAGTCTGTCGGCGAGACGTTCTTGCGAAGGTCGTGGAGGAACTGTTGGAGCTTGAACATCAGGTTGTTTTGGGACATGGATTACGAATGGAGCGGGTTGGGATTGCGGTTGAACTGTTGGAGGTGGTCATGTGTTAGGATGTTTAGGCACCCTAATAACGAACGAGGTCGGTTTGGTTTGCGGTTGAGGAGTAGGGGGTTGAAGATCAGGGTGTTTGGGTACCCTGATTACGAAGGGAGTTGGTTGGTTTTGTGTTGGTACCTCTGTGGTTGCGACCGCGGGTGGCACCTGGACCACAAAGGGAGTGGGCCGGGTAGGCGGTTGCACATTTACGGTTGTATTGACAGGGGGTACATGAACGACGAATGGTTTTGTAGGTGTAGGCGTATTGTATGTGGGATACGAAGATTGTGGGGATGATGTTGACGTTGTAGGAGAAACATGAATCACGAATGGTTTTCTGGGCATTCCTTGCTCATTTCCGATATGGATCGTGTTAATGACGTAAGGAGCTTCCTTAGTATTAAGGGGATCTGTGTACACGCCCATAGACTGATTCTGCGGTTTAAGTGAGTTGGCATTGTTAAATGTTACTTCACCCCTATCAATCATACGCTGTATGTCTTATTTGAAAGTGAAACAATAATCAGTACCGTGCCCATTTCGTTGATGGTACTCGCAAAATCGATCTAATCTAAAGCNGTATTGTATGTGGGATACGAAGATTGTGGGGATGATGTTGACGTTGTAGGAGAAACATGAATCACGAATGGTTTTCTGGGCATTCCTTGCTCATTTCCGATATGGATCGTGTTAATGACGTAAGGAGCTTCCTTAGTATTAAGGGGATCTGTGTACACGCCCATAGACTGATTCTGCGGTTTAAGTGAGTTGGCATTGTTAAATGTTACTTCACCCCTATCAATCATACGCTGTATGTCTTATTTGAAAGTGAAACAATAATCAGTACCGTGCCCATTTCGTTGATGGTACTCGCAAAATCGATCTAATCTAAAGCCTCTTGGAATAGGAGGCTCATTGGGAGTTGCCAAGCTTAGGTTTTGGGCCAATTCACAGAATCGGTCATGCCTCTGGGCTACTGCTGGGGACGGTTGCTTATGTTTAATGGCTCCAGCTTTCAAAAGTTGATCTAACAACTGAGAAGGCTTCATGGGGAGTGGTGTGTATTGAGCAGGATCTTTCCTCTCAAACATACGTGCATGACCCATGTTAGTAGCTTGCGTGATTGATGATTCAGGTGTGTGTGTGGGAGTAGTTCTCTCATAGTTAACAAGGGCAATAGGTGGTTTGCCTTGCTGTGCCATTCTAGTAGGTTGAGTTTCTACTACTGCCGCTATTGTTGCTTTAACCTTTTCTTTATCCTTTTTGGGGTGTTGATTTTTGAAGGCTGAGTAAGCAGGGTCATGGCTATTTTGGGCTGCCTCTTCTATGTTTTTAATCTGTACAAAAGCTTGGCTTAGAGTGCGCACATTTAGATAGTACAGTTTTGATTTGACGAAATCATTCATGGCTTCCTTAAGAATTGTAAGAAGATATGTTTCTGGGATTGGCTCATGAAGTTCATTGAGTGTAGCACTCCATCTTTGGATAAATTTTTGTAAAGGTTCAAGGGGTGCTTGTTTTACCTGTATCAAACTATCCAAGGTTGCTTCAGGTTTCAGGTTGTATTTAAACCTGGTAACGAACTAGTGTAAGAGGTCCTCTAATGAGGATATGGAGTTACAAGGCAAGGCTCGGTACCAGTCTAATGCTCTACCAGTGAGGGACATGGTGAACACACGCAAGATTGCATGGGGCCAAGCCTGAAGCAACAAGCATTCTAGTCTAAATGTGACTAGATGGGCGTTGGGGTCTCCTTCCCCATTGTATTTGGTTAGTTGAGGCAAAGAAACTCCTTTGGGCAAGGTTAGTTGTGGGACCGAAGAGCTAATAGGATCATCTTGGTAAAAGTTTAATACTTTAAGCTCTTCATTGTTAATGGTTTTGAGGCGTTTTACCTCGTCGGCTAGCTCTTGCATCATTTTTTTAGCTTCAGCCCAGTCTTGGGTACTAGGTAAAGGGGGAGGTTAGTTAGTTAGAGTGCCATACAAATTAGACTACTGTACGGTTGGTGGGAATGATGATTGTTGAGTGATTGGAGGTTGCACTTATGGCATGTTTATAGTGGGTGCTACTAAGGGCAGCATACCGTAAGGTGTGGGTTATTGTTGTTGTTGAGCAATAGGGGCAAGCCATTGCCCAACTGTGGGTTGTGCATGAAGACCTTGTACCTGGTGTTGTACTAGAGGAGCCAAGGGTGTGGTATGAACCTGTACTCGTGGGATGAAGTGTGTGGATGTGGTAGCAGGTATCACGGATGGCATCCCAATTACTTGGGGTGGCAAAGTTGCTTCTACATTAATCTGAGAGGGGGGTTGTACTTGTAAGAGGGAGGGTAAGGTAGTAATCGGAGGGATAGTGGGGATGGGCATAGTGAATTGAGAGTTGGTCATAGGGAGAGTGGGAATAAGATTGGACACCTCTTGTTGGGGCACGTGTGTTTGAGTGGTCTTAAATGAATGGAGAGACATGGTCTCCCAAGTGAAAGGGTGGAATAACGGATTCGCATAAGTATGTGGACTGAGAGTATGGTACGAATTCCCATGTTCGGATTGAGCTATGAAATCATCCTCTTCATCTCCGTTTTGAAGCTCTCCGATAGGTTGCCGCAAGGTTTGATCCCTTGCCATGAGGAGCTAGGTTATAAGTTCATGATGAGATTTTGAGGGAGAAATCACATCATATGCTGAGGGGATAAAGTTGTGGCCTCCCTTATAGATGAGCTCAAAATGTCGTTTTTCTTCTATTTCCGCGTGATCAGTAGGTAGATTGGCTTGGATCTTTACATAGATGAAATTGTATTGTTCCAGGGTGAGAACTGTATAGGTGGGGTCTTTGCCTTGTAACCTAAGTGACCGATGAGTTGGTCCTTGAAGGTTCATCTCTCCAACAGTGACTATGGATTCAGTTGCGGTCATAGGATTTGGGACTTCAGCATCTAGGTCAGAGATGGGCAATGTTGCTTTGATCTGGGAAGCTTCTATGTGCATAACTAGTTTGACTGGTTGAATTTATGTAAGCAGCGTATGTAAGGCTAGCTTGAGAGGACTGGCTTCAACGTAACCAAGCTCAGCATGAGTAAACTGGTCTGAGCATAACTAGGCTCAGCATGGGCAAACTAGCCTAAGCGTAACCAGGCTCAGCGTGAGTAAACTAGTCTGAGTGTAACTAGGCTCAGCGTGAGTAAAACTGGTCTGAGCATAACCAAGCTCAGCGTGAGTAAACTAGTCTGAGCGTAACCAGGCTCAGCGTGAGTAAACTGGTTTGAGCGTAACTAGGCTCAACATGAGTAAATTGGTCTAAGCATAACCAAGCTTAGCGTGAGTAAAACTGGTCTGAGCGTAACCAAGCTCAGCGTGAGTAAAACTGGTTTGAGCATAACCAAGCTTAGGGTGTAAAAATCTGCAACGTGAGCAAGTCTAGCAAGAATAGGTTCAGCGTAAACAAGGGTTTTGGTTTTAGCGCTTAATTTGTGCAACATTTTGAACTGTGGGGCGACTAAGGTTTTATCAAATGGTAAGCAAGTCGCCCTCCTTCTAGCGCCAATTTCTGTACTGTCCGAAATCGTCGACGTAAGGTTGGAAGGAAACGAACGTCGAAAGATCTCCAGAGAGATACAGATGACCCTACCTTCATGTGAGGGCACGCTGGAAAAACAAAGGCAGAGTGCCTTGGATGGTCCGCACACAAATCAACCAAAGACTTCCCCGAGCGTACGCTATTGCCTGCGCTGGGGTTATCGTCACAAGCGTAAAACAGAGAAAATAACATAGCATAATGAAAATAATAGAGCGTAATGAATGTAGCAGGATGCAAACGTGACAGAATGTACGCAGGAAGATGCAATGGAATGGAAAATGCAGAAAAATAAATCAAAATAAGACAACGGATGGAAAATAATGAACAATGTTGTATTAATCAATGAAATGTGCACAGGTCAAAACGTAGTTGCGTTGCAAGTCGGACATCAAGCCCCGATGCGTGGTGTTTACAGGCGTTGGAATCACATGCGTATGAGCTCAGGATTGCTTGTTTTCTTACTCCGAAGTTTTCCAAAACCCAACCCCTGTTTATGTGTTTAAACCAAGTATTTATCTACTTGTCCTGGGCGTAGGAATGAATCAGATCAGCGGCTGCAAGATGCCTGAAAAACGGATCGCATGGCAAGTGTACATGGGTAAACTATGTTCTAGACCGAGTGCATTGTATTTTACAACGCAAGCTAGCTTACTCCAATGGAAGCAACGTAAGGGCTTGACAAGCTCACACATGGTGAAGCTTACAATAAAAATTACAATGAATTTGCAATTAAGATTTGATTCCGGGTCACTTGGATCGGCTGCTGGATCTTGCCTTGGAGTGTCCTGGGCATGAGCGTGAGCTGGGCGTGCATTGGGCATGACCTGGGTGTAAGCGTGAGCTGAGCATGAGCTAGGCATGAGTTGGGCGTGGGCGTGAGCTGGGCGTGAGCAGTGAAAATAGTGTATTTTTGAGCCCGAAATCAGGATTCTTAGGGCTGGGGACATTGGGCAACCATTAGTGGAGGTCATGGGGATCCTTGTGCTCAATTTTGGCCTGTTTTGGCTCAGTTTCGGGGCTCCAAAAGTTGGTGACGCTGAGCCTTACGCTGTGCAGCGTAAGAAAATGTAACCAAAGTGTATTTAGCGAAGACCAAGTATTTTGAGCGTGAAACCTTTGATTCTGGACGCCGAAAGCTGGTGTAGTTACCTGTGGGTCCTAGGGGGACCTTGCCTATTGAATCATGAACCATCGGGAGCTGTTTTGGAGGCATCCAAGTTTGGTCATCTTGTACTCATGCTTGGGCAGCTACATGACTTAACATGGATCGTCTGAAAGTGCTAGGCCAAAATTTTGTGGTGTTTCAGGTCATTGTCAGATGGTGTTGGTGGGAAGATAAGTGCTACTGACGCTGTCACTATTAGTTGCAGGTAAAGTTGTTGTTGTTGGGTGTTGCAAGTACTAGTAAAATCATCCATCAACGCCCCACATTGAGGCAAAGGCAAAAGAAGGCTAAGGTTGCCATGTAAGTGTAGTTACATTGACCAGAGACAAAAGATCTATAATAGTTAACCAAGAGACATGAAATATAGTAAGTTACAAAGAGAAGGTCAACATGGCTACTGGCCCTGAAATCCATCCCAATTATGAAATACTCCATGCTAATGATAAAAACCTTGCTCCAATTACTACTGTGGTTATGTGCACCACTACAGTCCAGAACATGGCATGAGTGATGTCCAGTTTGGTGGCTATGTGTCTGGCTTAGGATAGAAAGTGATCATAGACAATGCAACACACAAGCGGCCTGCCGTTGTTGGCCTAGTACATTAAAACACTCCATTTCAAAGTTGTCAGTCATTCCAAACTTATTTGTCAGTCTTTTTAGTTGCTCTACAGACTACAAAAATACAAGTGTTATCCTCTTCTGCTGTTGATTTTTGTTTCTTTGTAGTGCAAGGAAGATGGTGTTCCTTGAATACATCAGCTTGCAATTCAACAAAGTGAAGGTCAAGGACATTCCCATGAACACCAAGGTGGACGAGATGTACAAGATCCTCTTCCTCTCTTTGCATTGCGTGAGCCTGGCAAGTATATTGATTATGATACTATTCTTTGTGCTTCTGCTACATCCACAAGTGCTTGCAGCTTGGTTTTGTACTCAATGAAGTTGTTTATCTACTGTATCAATGTCCACTTCTCCCAAGATGACCACGTAGAAATCGTTGGAAACCGTAACATCCATGATGATATCCACCTTAGGAGGAAAATTTTTAGAAAATTTTAGAATAGATCTCGTGCGTCAAGGAAAAGAATGAGAAGGCTAAGAGATACTGTAGAAACTGTATAACAAAAAAACTGTAGAACAGAAAAACTGTAAAATAGAAAGTAATACTGTAGAAACTATAGAACAGAAAAATTGTAAAACAGAAAGTAATAAAAAGCTCATAGCATTGCACAACGTATGCTGTTACATAAAACGTTTTTGGGGACTTACATCCCTCATCAGTGTGTTTAGGCAATGCAGCTAGGTAGCCGAAGTTGTAAAGGCAAAGGAAGATCAGCTGCAAAGGCATTGCGCTTTCTTGGATATTTTGTAGAAAAAAGGACCAGCTGGCCTTACTGTTAAAATCTACCCAAAATGTTAAGTGGGTCATCGTCAAAGGGTGTTGGTGGGAAGATCAGTGCTACCGACGCTACCGCTATTAGTTGCAGGTAAAGTTGTTGTTGTTGGGTGTTGCAAGTACTAGTAAAATTGTCCATCAAAGCCCCACGTTGAGGCAAAGGAAAAAGAAGGCTAAGGCTATCATGTAAGTGTAGTGACGTTGACCAGAGACAAAAGATCTGTAACAGTCAACCAAGAGGCATGAAGTATAGTAAGTTACAAAAGAGAAGGCTAACATGGCTACTGGCCTTGCAATCCAACCCAACTGTGAAATACTCCATGCTAATGATAAAACCCCTACTCCAATTAGTACTATGATTATGTGCACCACTACAGTTTAGAACATGACATGAACGATGTCCAGTTTGGTGGCTATGTGTCTAGCCTAGGATAGAAAGTGATCGTAGACAACGCAACACATAGGCGACCTGCCATTGTTGGCCTGGTACATTAAAACACTCCATTTCGAAGTTTTGAGTCATTCCAAACTTGTCTGTCAGTCTTTTTAGTTGCTCTATAGATTGCAAAAATACAAGTATTTCCCTCTTCTGTTGTTGATTTTTGTTTCTTTGTGGTGCAGGGAAGATGGTGTTCCTTGAATACATCAGCTTGCAATTCAACAAAGTGAAGGTCAAGGACATTCCCATGAACACCAAGGTGGACAAGACGTACAAGATCCACTTCCTCTCTTTGCACTGCCTAAGCCTGGCAAGTATATTGATTATGATACTATTCTTTGTGCTTCTATTGCACCCACAAGTGCCTGCAGCTTGGTTTTGTACTCAATGAAGTTGTTTATCTATTGTATCAATGTCCACTTCTCCAAAGACGACCACGTAGAAATCATTGGAAACCGTGACATCCATGATGATATCCACCTTGGGATGAAAATATTTAGCCTTGACCTCTAAAACCAATTGCAGCATTGTCTCTTTGGATACTCCATTGAAGAGGTAGCAAGATCCCAAAGGTGCTAAGAACAGTTCCTAAATTTCAATGTGATGTACCCTGTAATCTTCTCCTTCATGCTTTCCAGTAACCCTTTTTTTTTCAGCAAACTCTATTGATCTCAACAATATCTCTGATTCATGGACTTGATCCTAGAAAGTCTAAAAACATGCTATCCAAGACATATTTTAGTCCTCTTATGTATTTCAGGTTCATCAGTTTTGTTGCCATAGTGTTGTTAACATTGTCGCCATAATTGTAGTATTGAGCAAGTTTTATGATGTATAGATGAAGACTTGTTACTGCACAAATGAGAGAGTTGTTAAAATTCTGGTCTCTGGTGAATGGTATGGTAGACCAACCCCTAATGATATCATTCATATTAGTGACCACAAATCCTTCAATGTAGTCAAATGTCACATCTTCACTCCTATAAGATGCAGCCAAATTGTAGGAATGCTCCAGGTTGCCCTAATTCTAAATATAATGTTTATATAACATAACCTATAATA
>MNCI01026850.1:162380-183886 GCA_015680685.1 Gnetum montanum
TACGCCACTGGGTTACCAAGCGTAGATCCTAGATATGCCACTGGGCTACCAAGTAGTCACACTTAAATGCTCGTAATTAAGTCGTACTCGTTCCGCGTTCTAGGAGTTTAAGGGTGAGAGAGAGAAAATAGTAAATAACATTAAAGAAATAAACAAATAAATAAATAACAAAGTGAATGCTGCAATGATGAAGTAATCTCGATCTTTATTTCCGATCATGTGCGTGTCCAAGTACAGCACACTCGAATAAAGACACCATATAATTACATTCACCACACTACGGGCAGACACGGGAAAAATAATCTAACTCTAGAGGGATCAAACTGCCAGAGCTTCGCTACTTCTAACTCCTTTATATCCAAACAAGGGAGAGCTGCCTTTTATTTATAGATATGGCGACGGACTGCGATATCGTGTACGTGATATTGTAGGGAAAATGCGATATAACATACGCGATATCGCGGCCTATGCGAATCGCGTCTCATCAGACTCAAGGCAGGAGAGCCAACATACCTTGTTGAAGGGCAAAGGCCCACACATCCTTAGCAAAATAAGAGTTGGTGAACCACTCATAATGGGTTCTCTAACAAATTATGTTCCCCCTCCTAACGATGGTGAGGAGGTGGGGTATCAGAACCTACGCTCAACGATACAAAACCCTGGTTCTGATCCTTGTGAACACCAACTGTTCACAGAGGGAACAACAACTCATGATAAGGACAGGCACTTAGATTGTCATCATGATCAGGGCCAAAGTAGCTGAAGAGAAGGTAGGAAACATTGTCATGGTAATGGTTCTCCTTCTTCTTCGCCTTCATCTCATCACTCACCCTCTCCTTTCACATCTAGGTGCAGCCATCACGAGCATAACAGTGAGGATAGAGGTAGGCAAAACAAGAGACCTCGACGAGAGAGTCGAGAGAGAGGACAAGGGTATGAACGAAGGGAAAGTAGGGAACAACATAGACATCATAGGCATCATGAAAGAGATGATCATGATGAGCCCCTACTTGCCACCTGAAGTATGCTTGACATAACGGAGGCAGTGAAAATCCCAACAAGGCATTTAAAAGATAATCGGATAAAGCGTTTAGACATGAATAATATCCCATGCTTCAAGGGGGGATACAATGCTGATCCACAGCATCATTTACAGGCATTCCACGATGCCTGTGCCTTATAGAACATTGAGAACGAGTGGCAAAAACTTAAGTTGTTTCCTAGGACACTCATTAAGGAAGTAGAGAGTTGGTACTAGTCCTTAGAACCGGAAACCATTAGGAGGTGGAGTACGATGTTAGAACCCTTCAACGATAAATATCAAACGTACTCCAGAGTGTCTAACTTGTGTAAGCAGATCCAAGGATGGAGGCAAGGTACTCATGAACCCCTGGATGCTACCATGGGCTGATACTATGCATTGTTACATCATTGCCTGGGCCATGGATATGCTCAATGGGATTAACTTCGCCACATCGTGGATGGGCTAAGGCATGAGACTTGGAGGACCCTTGGGACTTATGCCCAAGGAAGACTATCATAACTCAGAGCCCATGAAGTACATCACTTGTTGGAAAAAGTAGCAAAAAAAGAAGGCGAGCTATGAAAAAGAGAGAGTGCGAAATAATACAACCGTGACCCCTCCCTTCGGAAGAAGGGAATGAAATTTTGCAATGAAGAGGATGAGTCACCACTCAAAGAGTTGGTGAATAGAAAAACCTTGTCGATTCAAAAACTAACAATAGAAATATTGGCTAAGATGGATCAATTGTGGGATTCCTTAGACTCTAGACTTGAAACTATCCTAAAAATTGTAGAGGAGTCTAAGGAGGAATGAAGTAGTGACAAAGGTAAGACAAAGTGGAGAAACTTAGGCCCTGCACATAACAAGGGTAAGGGAAAAATTACTATCTCCGATGAAGTTGTGGATTCAGACACAGACGATGATGGTGGATGTGAGATCTGCCATTATGATCATCCCAAGGGATGTTGTCTAATCATCTCACATCTACAAGAGTCTAGGGTGTATGCACTTAACCCAAGACTCAACCAATGGTAAATACCCCAAAGGTTACCTTATCCCCAAGGTAGCCCAAGGTAGTTCCACCAACTGTTAACGTACTATCCAAGTGGAACTCCACCATAACCCATTGGATGGCATCAGCAATGGAAATACCCACAGTCATGGGGGATGCCACTGCGAACACAATAGTACCCTTACCGGAAACCAAACCCATATGGATACTATGTGCAGCAGTCGGTTTCTCCACGTGACTCTATGAGTTACATAACTCCCCAACTTCACTACCAAGTTCGGGAGTACTTTAGAAGGACTCCTTCTCCTCCGGGAGGCACCCCACATACTTACCATCCTCCAACTCCATCCGCACCTCTTCCACCGGTAGTTCCCACAACACCTCCTACTCCAACAATGCAAGGGGAACTCCCCACTCAACCACAACAACGTAATGCTACAAGAGCTGTAAACATTCAACCCGCTGCTGGTTCTGACAACTGTAAAAAGAGAAGACCTTTCTTCAAAACTAGAAGCCTAGACAAGCTCTTACAACAACAAGTGGTTGAGTCTAGGTACACTCCTCCACCATCTAACACTTCGGAGCACCCTTCAGTCCAACAACAAAGCTGTATACATACAGTTATGTTAACGCATACCACAACCAACTGGATCAAGGTAGGCCACCTTCTCAGGAAACTATCTGACCCTGGGAGCCCCTTAATCTATTTACAAATCACTAGGAACAAACCACATAAGGCTCTTCTTGACTCAGGTTCCGGAGTCAACCTAATTTCATGAGAGATGTACCAAGCCTGGAACCTGCCCCAAATTAAGAAGAGTAACATCCAACTAGAGCTGGCAGACCAGTCCATCACCATTCCCTTGGGATTGGTGGAGGACATTGTTACCACTGTGTATGGTTGGTCCTACCTAGCTGACTTCCTAGTGATAGAAGTTAACAACAACAATGGGGGCTTCCCACTTATAATGGGAAAGCCATGGCTAAGTATAGTAGATGCGTACCTAGGGATCAACGATCCTTCCTTACAGATATCTAAGATAAACATTTATGGAAATATCAAGAAGAAGAAAGTTTCGTGCATCACATACAGTGACTCAGAGGGTGATGACATGGAAGAATGTTCAGCATCTCTTCCATGTAATCAGTGTGCCCAAGAAACACAAATCCAAAGGTGCCTGTATGTAGCAACCACACCAGTAGTATACACCCCGTGGCTAACAACTACTAGAAAGAGCAACCCAATATGCACGGAACAAACTGAGGAAACTCATGTTAACAACGAAGGCATAGACACATTGGAATATGAGCATCGCCAACTTCCACCCATTAATCTAAAAACAACAATTAGGAGAAGTTGGGCACTTCTACGAAATTCAAACAGATGTTCATTATTTAGGATCTCTCCCTTGCAATTCAGTCATGGGGGAGATGGCCACCTATGCTAACCATTAGAAGCCCTTAGTTCTTTTTAAGTTTTTGTTTTACACATTTTTGTTTTACGCATTTTTGTCTTACACGTTTTTGTTTTACAATTTCTTCAACTTTTCTTGTTTTTGTTTTACAACTTTCCTCAACTTTTCTTGTTTTTGTTTTTCAACGTCGTTATACTTTTTCATGTGTGTGTGTGTGTGTGTGTGATCCATCATGTAAGTTCGTCATCCAATAAGTGTTCGGAATGATGGTGTGAACTGTTTTCATGTTGATTGTTAATGTTTGGTTTTTTTACCTTTAAGTCATGATGTTGATACTAAGGTATGTTCTTCTAATATGGCAGGCAATGAGTCCACTTCATCCATCCAACCACAAAGTCTATGGTCTCTCTTGTCTTGGAAATGTATAGTCCCTTTCTAATAAGAACTTTAATGAATTGGTGACTAGGTACTTCTCAAACCAAGGAAGAACTCAAGGTTGAAAAGGGTGTGACTTCAAGGGAACTTGATGCATTTGTGTTGGCCATTCTCTTGGGTGCTTGGATGTTTTCTTCTTGAGTTTTCTTACTATTCCGATGTTACCCAATTATCGAGAAGCTAAGCTAATAAAAATAACAAGTCTTTGCATGGTGTAGTTCTCATGCATAAAAACACAAAACACAAAAAATAAAAAAAAAGAGAGAAAACGAACAAAAAAGAAAGAAAGTGAGAATTCAAAGCACACCCCTTAGATGGAATAAACTTGGGCTATAAACACTAGTTATGGAACCGTACTTGGTCCCTTTGTATGATGGAATGGTGGCGTTTCTTAGAAACTCCCGCGTACTTGATTGTTGCTTGAATTTTTGGTTTTTACATTTCAGCCACGTTCTAGAATCCACATTAGCGTCGTTGATGGAAGAGGCAGAAAAATGCAATGAAGTAGATGGAGGAAGATGATGTTGCCATTATACCAGGGGTTTAACAACGGTGTGGGCCTCCTATGTTTGGCCAAAGTTCCGCGAAACAATCACCCTAACATATGCAGAGCTTGGAGGGATGATGAAAGCCCGTTCCATCACAGAGGTATGGAGGCAACTAAAAAAAATGCCAGCATGAGAACAACGAAAAAAAAAATGAAGATGAATAGTTGTAGTGATTCCATTTCTTCATGGGTGTTAACTATTTTGTTTAGGGATTCACTATGGGCATCATGTTTTCTTTCATGATTTCTCCAAGAAGTTAGCGGAAAATAATGGCCACCAATGGATTTAACCTAGGAATCGGAGACCCAGACTCAGGCGCAGGCGGACTGGTTTCCTTATCGTTAGTAGTGGATGCTTATGTTCGGTGGCAAAAACAGAGCACTCCATGGGTTCCAGCCTATAGGTTATGTGTATATTTGCGTTGGTATTATGCAAAATAGGGTTCATTATCGATTGACATGATCAGGCTAGGTTTTGGTTGTTCCACGTTTTCCGAATTGATTGAGGTCCAAGGCAAAAGGTGCAAAATGGGGCGAAGAAGAACATGACGAAAATGGAAAAGGAATATACATTGAGGATGATGCTGTTGTTGTTGCTATATGTAAGCAGTGCAAGTGCAAGGACATCAAGTAGTGGAGGCCAACTTGGGTGCTTCAACCCAATATACAGCTTTGGGGTTTCTTTGGCAAACACAGCCAATCTGCTTAAGGTGTTGCCACCAAAGGCACAAACGACCTTGCCCATCTCAACCTCCATACAATGACACATTCTTTGGGACTCCCACTAGAGGTGCTTCCAACGGCTGCCTTGTCATTGATTTCCTAACTCAAGCCTCTCCCATGCCTCCACTGCAATCATACCTTGATTTCATCAATCATGGCAGCAGCAATAGCAGAGGCGAAAGCATCAACTGTGCGGTTGAAGGTGCCACTACTCTAGACTCGAAAGACATGGTGTGAAAGCTTCATGCCGGACCAATTGTGGCTGTTTGTATTACTCACCAAATGGACTGGTTTTTAATGTACAAGTCCGACTTCTGCAGCAAACAACGAAGCCAAGGAAAAACAGACTATGTTATGCATATCCAGGATGCTTTGTTTCTTGTGGCCGAAATCAGTGGCAAGATAAGGATAATTTCATGGCTACTGAGGGTATGTACAGGTGCTAGTTCATGTTCGTATTCTGCGGAAGGAAGGCCACTCTCATGGTAGGAAACATGCTCCCGCTCAGGGAAATCCTTGAGGCTGCCATTATCTGCAATGTTAAGTAGAATGCTAGTACCACTAGATGTTTGCTAGGCCATTTTATATATATATATAATTTTTTTTTAAAAAAAGGGGGTATTGTTACTTACGGAGAAAAGAAAGTTATGGGATATTTGTGTAGACATTTGGCTATTATCCCTTTTATTCATATGGAAGTTGTAACTTCCTATGATGGTTACAACTAAATTTTAATTTTCGGTGGTGGTTATAACCACCACAAAGGCCACTTGTCAACTACAACCTCTTTTTCTCCACAAAGGCCACTTGTCAACTGCAACTTGTTTCTCTCCATGGTGAACACTTGGCAACTAAATGAAGACACTTGGCAACTACATGGGACACTTGTCAACCGTAGCCTTTTTGTCTCTATGGTGGTTAAACCACCTAAGATATTTTGTAACTTCCCTACCTACCTTTGAACCTTATAAAAAGCCTTCAGGGGTCAAGGAGGAAGGCTCACTTGAGGTCTTACACATCACACTTGGGATCTTGGAAGATTTGTAAAGAAGATTGCTTGTAAGATGGCTTGTTAAAGAAAAGATTTCAGCCTCTTTGTCATGGTCCTGTGAGTTATGTATTTTATTTTTTGTTTTGTTTAAATTGTTTAGCTAGTGGTTTAGATAGTATCATCCTTGGCAAGTAATTTTGGGATTTTTAGATTGCTCTTACTGTTCTTGTTGCCCGATAGAAATTTCTGTTAAAATTTTGCCATAGAAGTGCTTGTGTTTAAAAGCCTTAAGAGCATTTTAGTAGTAAATTTTGTTATTGTGCAACATATAGGAACTGCTATTGAGATCGTTGTAAGAGAGCCTTTGCTTGTAGTCATGCCGTTGAACGATTCAATAGTCAAGAGGGTTCAGAAAATCTTTGGTATTTTGATGGGACCAGAATAGCTTCTTTTTATCTTTAAAGTGAATCTCCGTGGTCTTTCAATCAGAAATTGTCAAGTCTTTTTAAGGTTTTGTTGAATGCAATTGTTGACATCCATTATCTAACCAAAATGGAGTCTCGTACATGGTAGTTTACGTAGCAATTTTTTGGTAGCATAGTAGGATTGTCTTGAAGAAATTGCTTATTTGAGCCTTGGAAGTTTGAACAATTCGTAGTTATTGAATTTGGGATAGCTTTATTGCGACATGTTTACTCATGTCATTTTACCTTGTTTAAATATTTGAGGTCCACGCAAATCTGCTTTCTTTTCTGTCTATTTCCATCGAATCTTGCTCTATTTCTAGTTTTCTTGTGGAACTATCTCTTTCTCTGGGGAAAATTAGAAGTAGATTCGCAGAGTTGTGCTCAAATGTTTTTGCAAAATTTTATTTGTTACAAGTAGGTATTATAAGGACCGCATAGACTAGGCAATTGAACGAAATAGGAACTCTCAACAACTCATAGTACTTGGCAAAGTTGGCTGAATCTCTTTAAGATAAGTCATCTATAGTTTACACATAACACAATCGTTTCATTTTACATAACCACTTGCTGCAACAGCACACACACATACTCACATTAACTACTGAGTCAATTTGGAGGTATCTGGGCCTTGGTGTTGCCAGAGACCAGCAAGCACCTAAATCCTATTCGAGGACACTTGTTGGCAGTCGCGTCCCAAACGGTCGCCAATAGTTCTTTTGGCGCTAGAAGGAGGGCTGAAAATTTAGCCTCTAAGTTCTTTTGGTGCTAGAAGGAGGGCTGAAAATTTAGCCTCTAGGATCATAAGCCTTATAATTTGAGCACATCAACAATTATTTGTAAGGCCTAAGAAATACCATTTTCAGTTCATGACCAAGAAGATTGATAGTTTGGAAAGTTTAAAAGTTTCAAAAGATATTCTAGATTCTAAGACAGATTCTTCATCAGAAGGAGAACAAAAGAAAGTTTTTGAATTGGGCACAAGTAGTGGAGTGAAAACTAGAAGATTAAAACAATCACCCATTATATCTGGTTTATCAATTCGTAAGAGAAGATCTAGAAAGTCTAAGAGTTCAACATTTCAAAGGAATAGGATCGCAAATCCTTGGCAAGGAGTTACACCATTGGGATTTCAAAATTACAATGATATTGCTAAGGTAGTTTACAAATATTTTCCTGAGCCTTTCATTCCTGGAAAAGCTTATTTAGTTGAAGAATATATTCACATGTTTGAGTTAGCTTTAGCTCATGCAAATATTCAACATCAAGATCAAGCTTGTAGGTTGTTTGTATCAAATCTAAAGGATATGGCTCAGATTTGGTATTCGAACTTACCAAGTAATAGTATTACAAGTTGGGATGACATGAAGAATCTTTTCTTAGCCCAGTTTGGTAATCAATTAGATCAACAACAACTATACTGTGGGCTGATACAAGCTAAGCAAGGAGTTAAAGAGTCAATTAGAGATTTTAACATCAAGTTTCAACGAATTTGTGGACTCTTTCAAAGACAATATAGGCCATCAGAAGAAATGCTTAAAGAAACTTATCTTAAGGCTGTCAACCCCAACATTTCAATTTGGTTAAGGAGAACTCCAAACTTAACTACACTAAATGACTACTTTAGTGAAGCTATACAGTTAGAAAAACAGTTGAACTTGAATCCTGAAGAAAATATTGCAATTCCAAAAAGAGAAGAAAGAGTTATGATCCCTATGCAAGATTTTGCTCAATTTAAAGCTTTACCAGGTCCATCTCATGTTAAGATAGAGCAAGAACATGAAAGAGTAGAATTTGGAAAATGATAATTAATGAGAGATATGTCTAACAAAATAGTGAAGCTTGAAAAAGCATTGGCAAGAGTTAATATCAAGGAAGAAAGGAAAAATAGAAAGCATAAACATCAAGACACTAAGTTAGCAGAAGATGAGGATGAAAGTGACCTTATTGTGTCCAAATTTCTTGATATTGAATCTGATAATGAGTTATCAAGTGTTCATTATGCAAGTAAATCTTATAGCAATGGATCTAGCGATACTTCTTTTCTATCAAGTTCTGAAAAAGATATGTCATCAGATGAAGAATGCAATAACAATGAGGAAAATGGATATAGTCTTCGATCTAAAGAAAGATTAACTACTTCTAGACCCCCAAATGTTATTACTGATCCATTTACTAAGAAAAAAGCTTTTGAGCCAAATAGAAGAGATAAGAATAAAGGTAAAAATAATCAAGTGGAGCAAAGCACTCCAAATCAGTCTTTTAGTAAATGGATAAAGAGACCAAGCTTTATTGATGATGGAGAATATGATTTGATTGAAGACCTTAAACATGTCAAGGCCAATATTAGCCTTTATCAGTTACTTCAAATAGAAGATCAGCAAGGAAAGGCTTTAGAGTTTATTAAAGGAAAAAGGAGAGTTAGAGAATCAGAGTTAAATTATGTGTCTAACAATGGTGAGAAATTAAAGACTTCGTATGATAAGGAAGCTCCTCCTTTTCTTTTGACAATGAAATTAAAGGATAAATATTTACACAATTTTTTGGTTGATTCTGGAGCTACGTCTACTATAATGCCATTGTCTATATGTAAGAAACTCGATTTGACTCCTGAAAAATCAAACAAAAAGATTGCTCAAGTGGATGAAAGAAAAGTGAAGATTGTTGGTCAATTACCAAATGTTCTATTGAAAATTGCTTCTGAACCTCGCATCAGAAGTAGAGTAACTATTCAAGTGGCAGATATACCAGATTCACATAGTCTCTTATTGAGTAGAAGTTGGAGCAAGAATTTCTCAGGTTACATATCAACAGATTATTCTCACATGTGGCTACCTTGGAAAGGAGAACCAAATCAAATATACATCTATAGTGAACCTTTCATGATTGATAACATTACTTCAAATGGAAAAAGTAAGATGGTTGAAAAAGGAGGTGTTGAAAACAAAATTTGTACACTCTAAGAAAATGAGAATTCATTTGAGAAAGAAGATGAGAGGATTGCTGAAGACAAATCTCAAGAGGATCAAGTTGAAAACTCCAACAAACCAAAAAATAATAGAGAGATTGCTTACGAGAGGGTTAGAGATATGAGGATTCCTACCAGCGGAATCCCCCCCATTCTCTTCCCATCTCAAGAATAGTCCATGAACAAAGGACTTAATAATGTACAGTTTGTTTGTTTTGTTAGGAATGAGGTTTTTATACCATCAAACCTTATGTTTGATGGGAATTTTCCTCCAAAAATATTTTTCTTTTTAGCTGTAAAAAGATCAATAAAAGCTTCAAGTATAGTTCAGTTTTAAAATGGGGCTTGCATAAATTTCTTTAAGCTTTTAAACGGGGCAGAAATGTTGGCATATTTTGGCCATTTCATGGAACAGGATTAGATGATTCAGAGCATTATTGTAAAGCACGATGAGCTGAAAGACCTGTGCACCAGTGATAAAAAATTGAAGGAGAAGTACGTGACTGAGGAACCTGTGGCACTCCTCCATTTCTAAGCACTAATTCGAATTGGGTAATCATGGGCACTGTTGCGGCAGAGAAAAAAAACCCTACAACACTTGGGACATCTAATTTCTAGATTGCTCATGATAATTAACTATGTGTGATCACCGAATGAATCCCAATTCATCGAGTCAGTGGGGCATAGGCACAAATTACATGGGTTTGTAGTCTTGTTTTCTTACTTCATTTTTTAGAACCTACGCACCAATTCCTTATGGTCTATCATTCTGAAAGAGCGATAATATTCTCAAAAAGTTCATTATCACAAGTGGAGTATCTTTGATAGCAATCATATTTCTTTCTCTGAGCAACCTCGAGTTAGCGGGAGATCGTACATTCAGAACCTTGTTCTGTACCTAGTCACTGGCTTTTGGGCTTCCATTGCAATTTGCAAGCTTCCTTGCAGGAGAATATATTAAAAAAATGTTACAGAAATGGGGCATCAAGCTGGACTATCCTTAATCTATTTTTGAATGATTTTGACTGCTGGGTAATTGATGCGAGAAGGGAAACTGTAGATTGGAACTGATAAACAAATAGATGGTGTTTCACGGAAACGCAGCACGTGCCCAACCAACCAATACAAATTATTAAATCATTCCAAAGTTGTTTGATAAAAATCATCCCGAATTTGGTGGGATGCCGATGGATGGTGCGCGAGCCGTACTTGGTCCCTTTGTATGATGGAATGGTGGCATTTCTTAGAAACTCCCACGTACTTGATTGTTGCTCGAATTTTTGGTTTTTACATTTCAGCCACGTTCTAGAATCCACATTAGCATCGTTGATGGAAGAGGCAGAAAAATGCAATGAAGCAGATGGAGGAAGATGATGTTGCCATTATACCAAGGGTTTAACAACGGTGTGGACCTCCTGTGTTTGGCCAAAGTTCCGCGAAACAATCACCCTATCATATGCAGAGCTTGGAGGGATGATGAAAGCCCGTTCCATCATAGAGGTATGGAGGCAACTAAAAAAAATGCCAGCATGAGAACAACGAAAAAAAATGAAGATGGATAGTTGTAGCGATTCCATTTCTTCATGGGTGTTAACTATTTTGTTTAGGGCTTTGCTATGGGCATCATGTTTTCTTTCATGATTTCTCCAAGAATTTAGTGGAAAATAATGGCCACCGACGGATTTAACCTAGGAATCGGACACCCAGACTCAGGCACAAGTGGACTGGTTTCCTTATCATCAATAGCGGATGCTTATGTTCGGTGGCAAACACAGAGCACTCCATGGGTTCCAGCCTAACGGTTATGTGTATATTTGCGTTGGTATTCTACAAAATAGGGTTCATTAGTGATTGACATGATCAGGCTAGGTTTTGGCTATTCCACGTTTTCCGAATTGATTGAGGTCCAAGGCAAAAGGTGCAAAACAGGGCGAAGAAGAACATGACGAAAATGGCAAAGGAATATACATTGAGGATGATGTTGTTGCTGCTGCTGTATGCAAGCAGTGCAAGTGCAAGGACAAGAAGCAGCGGAGGCCAACTTGTGTGCTTCAGCCCAATATACAGCTTTGGGGTTTCTTTAGCGAACACAGCCAATCTGCTCAAGGTGTTGCCACCAAAGGCACAAATGACCTCACCTATCTCAACCTCCATACAATGACACATTCTTTGGGACTCCGACTAGAGGTGCTTCCAATGGCTACCTCGTCATTGATTTCCTAACTCAAGCCTCTCCCATGCCTCCACTGCAGTCATACCTTGATTTCATCAATCATGGCAGCAGCAATAGCAGAGGCGAAGGCATCAACTGTGCAGTTGAAGGTGCCAATGCTCTAGACTCAAAAGACATGGTGTCAAAGCTTCATGTCGGACCAATTGTTGCTATTTGTCTTACTCACCAAATGGACTGGTTTTTAATGTACAAGTCCAACTTTTGCAGCAAACAACGAAGCCAAGGATAAACAGACTACGCTATGCATCTCCAGGATGCTTTGTTTCTTGTGGGCGAAATCAGCGGCAAGATAAGGACAATTTTATGGCTACCGAGGGTATGTACAGGTGCCAGTTCGTGTTTGTATTCTATGGAAGGAAGGCCACTCTCATGGTAGGAAACATGCTCCTGCTCAGGGAAATCCTTGAGGTTGCTGTTATCTGCAATGTTGAGCAGAATGCTAGTACCACCAGATGTTTGCTAGGCCATTATATATATATATATATATATATATTTTAAAAAAGGGGGGTATTGTTACTTACGGAGAAAAGAAAGTTATGGGATATTTGTATAGACATTTGGCTATTATCCCTTTTATTCATATGGAAGTTGTAACTTCCTATGATGGTTACAACTAAATTTTAATTTCCCATGGTGGTTATAACCACCACAAAGGCCACTTGTCAACTACAACCTCTTTTTCTCCACAAAGGCCACTTGTCAATTGCAACTTGTTTCTCTCCATGGTGAACACTTGGCAACTAAATGAAGACACTTGGCAAATGAATGAAGACACTTGGCAACTGCATGAAGACACTTGGCAACTACATGAAGACACTTGGCAACTACATGGGACACTTGTCAACTGCAGCTTTTTTATCTCTTTGGTGGTTGAAACCACCCAAAATTGTTGTAACTTACCTAACTTGTTGGGCAAGTAACCTCCTAACTTGTTGGGCAAGTAATCTCCTAATTGGTTGGCCAAGTTACTTGGGAGAGAAGTTAGGTGAGATATTTTTGAATATGTAACTTCCCTACCTACCTTTGAACCCTATAAAAAGGCTTCAGGGGTCAAGGAAATGGAGGGAGAATCAAGAATATTGGAACATTGGGGGATATCATCATCACTTGATATCATCATCACACTTGGGGTCTCATACATCACACTTTGAAGGCTACTAGTTAGCACTTGGGCTCTCACTTGGAGACACTTTGAGTCTTGGGAGAAGAGCATTTTGTAAAGAAGAAAGTGTGAACGATTGCTTGCAAGATGGCTTGCTAGAATAAAGATTTCAGCCTCTTTGTCATGGTCCTGTGAGTTATGCATTTCATTTTTTGTTTTGTTTAAATTGTTTAGCTAGTGGTTTAGATAGTATCATCCTTGGCAAGTAATTTTGGGATTTTTAGATTGCTCTTATTGTTCTTGTTGCCCGATAGAAATTTCTATTAAAATTTTGCCATAGAAGCGCTTGTGTTTAAAAGCCTTAAGAGCATTTTAGTAGTAAATTTCATTATTGTGCAACGTGTGGGAACTGCTATTGGGATTGTTGTAAGAGAGCCTCTGTTTGTAGTCACGCCGTTGAACAATTCAGTAGTCGAGAGGGTTCAGAAAATCTTTGGTATTTTGATGGGACCAGAATAGCTTCTTTTTATCTTTAAAGTGAATTCTCGTGGTATTTCAATCAGAAATTGTCAAGTCTTTTAAAGGTTCTGTTTGAATGCAATCGTTGACATCTATTATCTAGTCAAAATGGAGTCTCGTACGTGGTAGTTTACGCAGCAATTTTTGGTAGCATAATAGGATTGTCTTGAAGATATTGCTTGTTTGAGCCTTGGAAGTTTGAACAATTCGTAGATATTGAATTTGGGATAGCTTTATTGCGAAGTGTTTACTCGTGTCATTTTACCTTGTTTAAATATTTGAGGTCTACACAAATCTGCTTTCTTTTCTTTTCTGCTTATTTCCATCGAATCTTGCTCTATTTCTAGTTTTCTTGTGGAACTATCTCTTTCTCTGGGGAAAATTAGGAGTAGATTTGCAGAGTTGTGCTCAAATGTTTTTGCAAAATTTTATTTGTTACAAGTAGGTATTATAAGGACCGCGTAGACTAGGCAATTGAACGAAATAGGAACTCTCAACAACTCATAGTACTTGGCAAAGTTGGCTAAATCTCTTTAAGATAAGTCATCTATAGTTTACACATAACGCAATCGTTTCATTTTACATAACCACACGCTGCAACAGCACACACACATATTCACATTAACTACTGAGTCTATTTGGAGGTATATGGGCCTTGGTGTTGCCAGAGACCAGCAAGCACCTAAATCCTGTTCGAGGACACTCGTTGGCGGTCGCATCCCAAACGGTCGCCAACAATAACATTGGCTTATCCCCAGCAATGGTGCTAATGATAAGCAATGGAGTATCCAACACCCAACCATACGAGATATGAATGTTCATGCGCAATCCTCGTCAAACTCCATAGATAAGGCAATATGATTATACTAGTAATTAGTTAGTGTTTGCAATCGTTGTCTTCCCACGTGAGTTAGTAAAATCAATGTGTATAGTTTAACTCATGGTCAGGTATATGATATTGATGTTGTATTGGGCATTGGGATCCTAGTAAACATGAAGTGAAAGTAAAGGTTTCTAAATCTAAGTGATAGATCTAAACTAGCCAATGTGATGAGTAAAGATCTAAACCTAGGGTAAAGATTTCACTTTTAATTTCATATATCCGTAAGATACATAGACAACACAAATTTTTAGAATACTTTTGTTAAACATGCAGTGTGTCTAATTAGCATACTTATTGAATTGAATTAAATCTATAACTTATAAATCACAAGTTACAGCTCTAACAAACTGAGCAATACTTATCCTACAAGGCAACTAGTAGATTTATATTAAAGGTTTCTTATGAAGTGTTTAATATTTTTTCAATCTCAAGCATTTCGTATGGAGTTATTATTGTAGTTTTTTTTGTTGGAATGATCCGAAAATGGAGAATACTAATGTCTCTTAGATTGTAGAGACTATTAAGGACTCAAAACTTTTTGATTTTGTTTTTCTTAATAATTTTTATAAATCTCTATCAAAAGATATTACTTCTTGACATATATTTCTACAAATTGTTGGATTTATTCATCTAAATGAGGGTTTTACACTAGTGATTAAGGCTATTATTGAATGCTATGAAACTAATGTTTTGCATACATACTATTTTTCCAAATCTTTTTTACCTATCGAACTAGCCAATTTTAAAATGTTTGAGAAATCCATGGATCTTAAAGTTTTTATAGATCAACACACTACTTTTATTGCTTGAGAATGGAAAGTTGATTTTGATATCTATTCTTTTGATTATTTTAAAACTTATTATTGAATTGAATTAGAAAATTTTCCTCTTATTTTTCAAAGTGTTGAAACTCCTTACTGAATCAAACTTATTGGAGGCATTGACACAATCCTCAAAACAAATTAAAAAACATTACTAAATAGTATGTAGTGAACATGTTATTTTATAAAGATTAATTTACATCAAAGGAAGACAGAATTAAAACTCAAGGTTAGTCATTAGAAAATTACATACTATAATTTACGAGGATGTTGCAACTATTCAGTGTTGAATGCCATGTTATTGGGATCTATCCTAATCTTAAGAAAAAACTTGTTATGAGGAAAAGAAACAACATTTTTTTAAAAATATAGATAATGGTAATTTTCAGTAGGCACACATTAAATCTTCTGCAATAAGTTCTCAATCTTTTACTGATCTTTTTAAATTTAAAGGTCTTAGTAAACTTTCAATATCTAAAGAGAATTCCACTTTAGAAAAAAAATATTTTAGTAGGGACTAGTAATAAAAGTCTTAATGTAGATAGATTTTCACTTAGTGTAACACAAAAAGAAGAGGATTGTAGATACTAATTTCAAATAAAAAATCCTTAAGGTATCTCCTTCTATCTCTACTTCTACTACTATTCTAAATGTTTTCTTATTGGACAATACTTTTTCACCCATTAGTGACATGGATTGTGAGATAAATGCTAAGCTTGAAAAATCAAGGATAGGGGCCTCCTCCTCCACATCTTAATGTTAATTTTATCATGAAATGATTAATTGAAGTCTTTATAATAGGTCCTGAGTAAAGATTGTTGGGGAGTATCTCTCAAATCAACAATTATCTCCAAATTTTATTTTCTTGCAAGAGATTAAGATACCAATGCATGATATTAATTTTGTTAGCAAATGCATTTTTAAAAACTACAATTTTTTTCTACTACTCATGAAGTTAATAAAGGAGGTATTACTATTCTGGTTAATAAAAATTGGACAAGAAAAATTTTCAATTTTAGTTTTGACAACCTTGGAAGAGTTCTTTAGATTACTTATTGTAGTGAAAAAAGGAGACTCTAGACTTTGTAATATTTATGCTTTTAAAAATTTGAAATATCAATCAAAGATTTGGAAATATCTTGTATGTTTGCCTAAAGTTCCTTGGATTATTGGAGGTGATTTTAATATGATTAAAAGTCATTTAGATAAACTTGGTGGTCTTTCTCTTAATATGCCTTCACAAGGAAAAAAAGATTAATGAAATTTTAAAGAAAAATATTTTCTTTCTAATGTTAGTTATTTATTCCCACATCATTCAAATGAGAAGTGTTATACTTGATGTAATTATCAACAAGGAAACAGTAAAATTTATCATCATCTAGATAGATTTTACATCTCTAATGTTTCTTTTTAGAAGCCTATAAGTAACATAGAAGTGGACACACAAGCTAGTTTGTTAGACCATTTTCCTATTAATATTGTTTTCTCAAGAATTAATTTCTTCTTCCTTTGAAGTAGGAGCTTTTTTGTATGAATGCTAATATGTTTACAAGATCTAGTGAGAAAAATATTTTGAAGTTTTTATGGAATATAGAAAAAAACATACTAGTAATATTGGTTGAATTTTTTAGTGGTTAGGAACTACTTAATAGATTAAAAAATTATGCAAGATGGTTTGGAAAGTAATTTGCTAACAAAAAGCATAAAGCTAAAGAATATCTTGTAGAATCTATCAAACAAATGTAAATTCTTTTACACCAAAATTCCTTCAATTTTGAAACTTAAAAGGCCTTGGCTAAAGCTAGTTATGCTAAAATGTCTTGGAATGCTTTTGTATCTAAAAGTTTTCTCACCAAATATAAAACATAAAGTTGTAAAATATCCTTACAAGATTCTCAATTAAAATCAGTATTTCCCTCATGACTAAGGTTCATGGTGGAGACATACAAATGGAATGGACTTTAGTGGCAATAGAGGTTGAGGATGAATCTATGGCTACTTGGATGTCTCTAAATGGTTTGATTTGTTGCATGTTAACTAAAATGAATGTGGTACATGAATGAGATTTCAGTATAGGATCTTTTTGTCTGGTTTGAATTCTACATGCTTAATCTTAGAGTTATAACATTATTTGATATACCCTTTATAAACCTTATTTAACATTAGTATTATCATTTAATTTTATTCTAATACATTAAGATGCATCAAGTGTTCTTTCTATGCTAGACTAATGTCAAGGTCAAGCTCATAAGTTGTATTTAATGTAGGAAGTTTTGTTTGAGTGAGTAATTTAGGCAAATTTTTATACACATTGATGTGGTGTAGTTAGATATCATGGCAATTTCTACTCACTTTGTATTATAGTCTACAACAATAATAATTTAAGATTTCATGAGTGTGGGCTAAAAGCATTTAGCCATAAGGATTTTTATGGTTGTTTGTCTTCTTACATGATGACCTCCATAAGGCCCTTCATGAGTGTTTTATGGAATCCTTAGCTAATTTTCTTTAGGCACATACCAACATACTTGTCATTAACATAAATTTTTAGTGCTTGACATAATATAGAAATTATTGTTTCCTACATCTATCCCATTTGATAGTGACTCCCTACATTATTAAATATGTGAGGTATTTAGCAAACCATAGCGTGATTGCTTTAGATGCAACTTTTGTGACTTTAGCAAATAATAATTCATCTAAGAATCGAGGAGAGACAGGCTCCTTATTAGCCTTATTTTTGCATTACAATTGAGATAGATGATCTAGAACTACAATCTTAGTATCTTTCCTCTTAATCATCATAATGTTAAATTCCTACAAGATGACTAGCCACTATATAAAATGAGGGCTAACAACTAGTTTATTCATGAGGAACCATATTATGCTATGATTTTTGTGCATAAATATTAGATAGCTAAGCACATAGTGCCTAAACTTTTCAAGTGCATACATCGATATTATTAGTTATTTCTTAGTTATGGTGTTCTTTAGTTATGCACCTGCAATACTCTTACTTGCATAGTGAATGTAATACAAACATTTCTAATCATTAAACTATGTAAGCATAACCTCCAATTCATAATTAGATGCATATATCATGATGTAGAATAGTTTGGGGCTTGCAAAATTGATGTTTCTACAAATTTTACTTCAAAAGTTCAAACATCTATTCACATTCCTTAATCCACTTAAATGGTGCATTCTTCTTTGTTAGTTTTATCAACGGCTAAATACCTCACATATTTTTTTGTAAGATCTCCCTCTAAATTTTTTTCTTTTTCTTTTTAAAAATTTTTAATATGTTCTATGCTTATTTACAAACTCATTATCTCATATATTAAAGTTATGAGTTCAATTATGATTATTATATGATTATACTTTTGGTTTCTTTTTCTCTCTTGAACCTTTTATATTGTTTTAGCTAATTATTTTTCATTATATTTTATTTATTTTATTTTAATATTTTTCTAAGTAATTGTTTTTCTTTTCTTTAAAAACACTATCCTCTTATACCCACTAAACTAACAACAACCCTTATAACAATGAGGTGCCTAGTAGTAAGACTTTTGATTTGAAAGTTCTAAGTCATAGGTTTGATCTGTATAGAAAATACTAAGTTATATATCTTGGGGTATACCTATATTACAATTATCTTGGGGTTCCCTAAATAATTATTGGAACCTAAAATAATTGAAACATAAGTACATCCCAAGTTATATAGAAGTTTATAACTTAGCTATGTCCACCAAAATTGAACCCATTATTGGGGAAAAGGATGGCACTACACCATGAACTAGCTTGTGTAGTATTTTCCCACTTGTGTGTTAAAAACAGGATATAAACTTATAGAGTAGATAGTGGAAGTAAAGTGCAAAATAATAGCACACAATAACACAAAGATTTATGTGGTTCACCATGGACCAAACTATAAATAAATATTCCTCTATTAATAAATGGTAGGAATACAAAATGTATCTCTAGTCAATTACTAGAGGTATGCAAAATTGACATACACCCTCAAGAAAAATATTCTCAGAATAACAAGGAGAAATCTTGCACCCCTTTAGGAAAAATTCCTAGAAATACAAGCTCACAAGGCTCATTTGTGTGTCTCTCCGTTTGGCCTCTCTTTCTCACTTTGGTCGTTGGCTTCTCTTCTACCCCTACACCCATTTGCCATTTCCCTTGGATTTATAGTTAATGGAAATTCCCTATGCTACCCAACTTAGGTAAACTTTGTTGAATGCTGCCTAACTTAGTGGCCAACCTGGGCAGCTAATTTTGGTTGCCTAACTTAGCAGCCAACATGGGCGGCTAATTTTGGTTGGCTTAGTAAGCAACCTTCCTTCCCCTCCTTTTTATTTATCTATATTAATGTGATGTGGGCTTCACATTGGAGGGACCCATACACGTCACCCATAACTTAGAGTTTCCAAATCAAGAGTCTTACCACTAAGCTAACACCTCATTGTTTTCCTAAATAATTATAATATAGGTATACTCCAAGATATATAAATCAACATTACCCACAAGATATATAACATCTCATTGTTATATTACAATTAGTTTGAGATTTCAACACCCCTCTAACAATAACTCATGTATTCTTTAGTTTCCCTATCCTTCTATTTATACTATTGTCCTACAACTATTTGTTTCTATTTTAGTCATTATATCTCTTTAAGAATTAGAAAATTTAATTTTTCCTTTTTTTTCTTCTTTTCTATTTCTTTTTTCCCTAGAATTAGTTTTTTTATTATAGTTATATTTTTAAATAGTTTTCATTTTTCCTACAACTAGTCATTTTTTCTAAAGCTAACCTTTACCAACAACATCTAAACTAACTATTAACTATAATTTTATTTATTCTTTCTTTAATCCTTGAGAAATCAGTTGTAACTTGATGATGAATTTAGTATGATTTGAAATGTTTAGAAAGAAAAAATATGTAAGCTAGGGATGATACAAATTTTCAATAAAGCACTCACAATAACCAACATGCCTAAGGAATGACATGACATCCTTTACTTTTTTTGGCCTTTGTGTAATTCCTTGGATAACTTTGATATTTTCTGAATTAACAAGGCCTAAGAATAATGCCCTCTTAAATCATTAAGTGGATTTTCTGCTAGTATAACTTGATATTTGTCTCTACACAATGGTTTAAGTCATGCTCAAGATGTTCCAAGACCAAGTCAAAGTTGAAACTACAAGTGAAAAGATCATCCATGAAGACATTTATACCATTTTCAATTTGCTTTCAAAAGACACTAAGAATAAGGTGTTGAAAATTTAGAAGGATAATGCATAAGCCATAATGCATCTTGTTGTATGCAAAAGTCCCCTAGGGATTTGTGAATGTGGGTTTAGCTTGGTTTTGTGGAGCTATTTGAATTTGATTGTATTCATTATAGCGATCCAAAAAACTATACTATCTATGTTATGCACTGTTTAAACACAATCATAAGTGGGCTTGTCCATACATTATGGTATATGAATCATACCTTCATGAGGCTTTCCCTCTTCTTCTTTACAACCTACTTCAACTTGGGATTTAGTTTGCATTGTAGTTGGTCTTTTAGCTTGATGATAGGACATATGCATAGGTTAATTCCTATTATTTCATTTAATGATTAAGCAAAGACTATTGTCCACTTGTTGACTACTTTAAGTAATTTTTACTTTTATTTTCTTATAAGTTGGACATTTATGATTACTAGTTTGTCATTTTCTAAGAACATACACTTAAGAGATTGTAATAATGTTTTGAGTTTAATAGGTTATGGTTCTATCTTCTCTAGAATTTGCAACTTATCCAATCTATCTATTTTTGTTTCTTATTTCCTACTTGGAAAAGTTGGTGTTAAATATGTTTTATCTCATCCATTCTATCAACATAAGCATTTGTAAGGGCTTCTTATTCTTCCATGCATATTGAGGACTTGCAATTCTCATCTACCATCAACCATTGGGTGTCTTCTTGTTTGATGACTACTACATACAAACATGTTTACATACACACTCTTGCTTCACATGATCTACATGCTAAAATGCTATTTGATGATTCAGACTTTCTATATGTAGTTGTATCTTATATTATTGCACTCGATGTATAACACTCTGATGAGTGGCGAGGTACCCCTACACTCAACCATATGAATACGAGCGTGCACGCGCGATCCGGTCGAAATCCGCAGACTAAACGCCTTAACGCCACAAGAAACACTTGGGGTTAATTGTTCGTTGTCTTCCCAGGCTTGCTTGTAAGTGTCACGGTGTATGGTTAAGCAAGTCTGAGGTATGTGATTTTTTTGGTATTTTTCGGTTTATCTTCTATGCTATCAGAGGAAAGGGTTGAGAAACTAA